>CAUYQV010045214.1:0-42290 GCA_963574575.1 Galagoides demidoff
CCCTTTGCGTAGGCTTTTTTTTTTTTTCCTTGAGGTAGAGTCTTACTATGTTGCCCTGGGTAGAGTGCCATAGTGTCACAGCTCACAGCAACCTCCAACTCCTGGGCTCAAGCGAGTCTCCTACCTCCGCCTCCCAAGTAGCTGGGACCACAGGCGCCCGCCACAATGCCTGGCCATTTTTTTTTTTTTTTGGTTGCAGCCATCATTGTTGTTTGGGGGGCCCGGGCTGGGGATTTGAACCCACCACCTTAGGTGTACGTGGCTGGCGCCTTAGCCAATTGAGCCACAGGCGACGAGCCCAATCTCTCTGACCTTAAAAAAAAGTTAGCAAGATCATTCAGACTGCTTCTGGTGGTACAGAGTTGGCCGACTTCCACTGTGCACTTCCATGCTTTGTTTCAGGGTCATATTGGTACACTCTTGTTTCATCGCCAGAGATAACATGGCCCCACACATCATCTTGCCTCTCCAAAAAGCGCTTGTCAAACTTTAACTCTCCTTTGCTTTTGTTCATCAGTGAGCTCCTGCAGGACCATTTTTGCATGCGTCTCTCTTATGCCAAGATTTTAGGTCCAGATTTTCCTGTTTTCCTATCGATGTTTACTTGGTCTGCTGTGCTTCTCACAGTCAGCTGGCAATTTTGAGGCACAATTCAAAGAACTTCCGCAATGTTGACATTAGTTCTGTGTGCTACTGGCCGCCCTGACCGTTCCTCACTAGTGATGCTTTCTGTCCTCTCAGAAAAATGTTTAATCCATTCGTACACTGCTGCTTCCTTGCGGCATTATCCTCATAAACTTGGACTAACACGTCCTTGATTTCACTTCCCTTCTTGTCAAGTTGAACAAGAAATTTAATGTTTGTTCATCACTCTAATTCTAACTCCAACACGATAATGAACACCACTCAGCAAGACACGCCACACAGCCACACCAACGCCACTGTGAGACACTCACATACCAGGGTTAGGAAACCTTCCTTATCAAGTTCTTTGCACAGTGCTACCAACATAAGTGCACAGTGGCAAGTTCATGAACTTAATCGTCAAGGTTCATATACTAAGTGAATTCCACTCCCAAAGTGAAAAGCTGTTTGTAGGAGATAAGATACCTATAGCAATCCTCATCCCAGTCTCTGCTGAAATGTTGGGAGGAAGAAGAATCTTCCATAGCTGAGCATAAGGAGAAACGATCTGGAACTCTTAAAACTTACAACAACTGTGTATAAACTGGCATGATGGCTCAGAATGCCAGGGAGTCCCAACCAGAGTTAGGCAGTTCCCATACACCAATGCTTTCCACAGATTTCCAAGAATTCTCGGGAGCAATATGGCAAAAGCTGAGAGGCAAAACAAATCTGTCTCAAAACAAAACCAAACAAATACTTCTCTATTTTGGCACATGCACGGACAATCAAAAGAGGTCCTGGCTGCTGACAACAGGGGGGGAGCCCACCGCAGCATCCCTGATGGATATGAGCTCTGCATGTAAACCCCCACCCACACACGTACCCACTGGGGAGAGGACTCCACTTTAGAAATTATTGCAGGTGGAGAGATCACTTGTGTGCCATCCATATTATGATGACAGATCATTAGACATTCTTATTCTAAAAGTTATTTTAGGCTTGGCGCCTATGGCTCAAGTGGCTAAGGCAGCCACATACACCTAAGGTGGCGGGTTCGAATCCAGCCTGGGCCCGCCAAACCCCAATGACGGCTGCAACCAAAAAATAGCCAGGCATTGTGGCGGGCACCTGTGGTCCCAATTACTTGGGAGGCTGAGGCAGGAGACTCGCTTGAGCCCAGGAGTTGGAGGTTGCTGTGAGATGTGATGCCACAGCACTCTACCCAGGGGGACAGCTTGAGGCTCTGTCTCAAAAAAAAAAAAAAAAAAAAAGTTATTTTAGCTACACCTGCAACTGTAGGAGGCACATGTAGAGCTTTCTGAAGAATCCCACCAACCCGCTCTCGTGAGGTCCACCACATACTCACTGACTGCCCTCGGGATGAAGGTGAGGCCTATGGCCTACAGCACCCAATGGCTCCTCTCAAATGTCCTTCTGCAAGTGGGGAGAAGGTACAATGTTATGGGGTATGGCACACTTCTCGAGGGCAGGACATAATTATAAAAGGGACTCTACCTAATACATGCAAACCTTGTCACCTAATTCTTTGTACCCTCAAATTAACCTGAAACAATAAAAAAGAGAAAAATACCCCCAAACAGTGCAATATGGATAAACGTCTAAGGATTCTGCCAGGTTTCACATCCTATGAGTCTCTGAAGGGTAAATATACTCACAGTAATGGAAAAAAAAAAAAAAGTCCTCCCTAAAAAACCCCACTCTTCATCTTCAATCTCACAGCTCTTACTTTCCTTGATGTAAGTGAAGGGATTCACGGTTGCATGCCCAGTTTTCAGCCGTCTACTTTAAAATCCTGAGAATGGTCTCAGATCTTCAGTGGTCCAGCGTTGACTCCAGCCCGTCCACCCACGTGCTCTGCACTCATGCCAGACGCCAGGAGCCATCCACCTAACCGCATCTCCCACTTTCTCTTCACCAGTGACGGCTCATTTTCATTCAACCACTGTGTTCCCCAAAGATGAGCCCTCCCACAGATAAGCTGGGGACAAACCTCAATGGGCCTAAGGGACAATGGCAGTCTTGTTACTTTTTGCCAGGCATGAGATATAGGGTAGGCATGTGACATCAGAGACATCAGATCCAGCCTGTGAAGTCTCCTAGACACTTCTGAAAAACATATTCTTTCTTGGGAAAAATAAAGAGATACAGAAAGGAAAGCCTCTCCACACCTTCCCTATCTGCCCTCCCTTTGGAGAGAGCTGCTTGGGGCCCTGTTGTCCAGAGTCACGCAGACATTGCACAGCCAGGAGGGCCCAGTCGACAAGCTGAGGACAGCAGGACAGAGAGGAGGGAGGAGCCGGGGTGCCAGCAGCTCCAGAACCATTGCCCTGAGGACCACTGCCCATTGTCCCCTGATAGGGGGCAATTTACCCTTTTATTGGTTCAGCCACTTGTACAGAGATATTCTGCTTCTTATAGGGAAATCTTGACGGCCACCGTGTTTCCTTTTTCCCCTCTGCTGCTCTCAAGCTGAGATAAAATCCTCCTCATATTCTCCTGTGGTGCAGTTTAAACAGCTCTTTCTATTGCTTGGGTCCCTGCCAAAAGCAAACCTTTCACAGCCCCGTCTTGTATCCCAAAGAGCTTATTCAAGATATTTTTTCCAAACAACAACAACAACAAAACCTGTCCCTAGGAAGAATTCTGGTGCTGGCCCTGAATAGGCTTGGGGTTTAAAAAAAAATCAAGGAAGATTCTATACAGGGACCTCCAAGAGATAAGAACTTCTACAAAGCATGGGGGGCCCTAAGTATCCTTTACTGATTTCTTGCTAGGGGTCACAACTTAATTACTGCAGAACCCCAGAGAAACATCCAGAGACCCCTGACTGTTTAGCCCCCGGGGAAACCCACCCTCTAACTCTGGGGTGGCCTCTTCTGAGCCTTGGTTTCTGAACGTTCTGGCAGGGAAAACAAACAGGAAATAGACGATTACACAAATAATTAAGTACTGAGAGAGGTCGGGGAATGGCCCTCCTCCCAACCCCTCATCAAGGAGAGGGGTGCAGTGTGATGCAAGAAGAATACCTTGCCGATCAAGCAGTAAGTACAGGAAAGAGCTCTGCAACCTTGCACAATTATCTCATATGCCACCCTTGTGCTCTAGAACTTTCCATGGCTCCTCACTGCCTACAGAATCAATAGTCAACTGCCGTACCAGACATTCCAGATGCTGCCTATCTGCTCCAGACTTCACCTGTCCATCCACCTGTCTATTCTTCATTCCCCAGATGAGTCAGGGGGAGCGTAGGAATGAGAGGAACATGTGTGAAGGAGTGAGGTAGCTGTAGGCTCTGTCCTTGCCCCCATGGGGGCCTTAGGCACCAATCTGAGCAAGAGGAGATTTGTGGCTATGACAAGACATGCACACCAGGGCCACTTGCCAAGTCACTGTCCTCTATAGTGAGGCTCCAGTCACTTCTCTGTTTCCTGCCAGTTCTAGGATAAAGATCGAGCTAATGGCTCAGATGGTGGAAGCCAGGTTTGAGTCACATTCCAGATCCTTTGCACCTCGGGGCCCTCTCTTAGCAGCCCTCTACTTCTAAGATTCTCTTCCTCGCCAGAAGATCTGGGCACACACTGCAGTCCACCAGGATGGTAGATTAAAAGTCTTATCTATCAGGGAAGTTCGTTTCCTTGCCTCAGCAGCAGTTTGGGGGGAACCTAAGGAAGAGGAACCAGACCCAGCCCCACAAAGCCTTATGACTAGAGAAGACTTCCAGTCGTTGGGATGTTCTTTCATCTATCCTAGCCCTAGAGACCTTGGCCAGAACTACTGCATTAATGCTTCTGACCTGTGCTTCTCTGCCCATGGGGACTGCTTTCTCCTCCTCCCCTAACTTAAATAACTCAGGTTCCTAGAAAAAAGAGCAAGGTGCGGAGTTGTGCTGAATATTCCCCATCTGGTCGTAAGATCTGTGCTGCATTCTCTGGATGACACGAGGGCAATGAATTGTCCAGACTATATCAACAGGTTCCCTGTCATGTTGCTTCTGGCTATGTTCAAACACTGACAAGTTCTGCCCTGGAATGGAAAGTGGGGAAAAGTGAGGCCGGGGGTATTTATTTGCCTATAGCTCTGGGGATTGGGAGTGAGAGTATTGCCCTTCCCAAGGCCATGTCTGTGCCCCTCTTCCTATTCCTACAGCTCTCTCTCCAGGTTCTGTTAAATGCTCAGACATACATAAGATAGTGGATCCCAGCTCTTTCCCACCCAACGGTACTATTCTGTTCTGATTTCCCTTAAGCCTGCTCACAGCTTTGTAAATACCTCCCTGCTAAACCCTCTTCAATTACCCTACTTTAGCCTGCCATCTTTTTCCCATTGGAACCCTTACTGATAAAGTAATCTGTACTTTATAGACACGGAGGAAAATAAACCTCAAATGGGAATCTGGGAAGGAATTGTTTAAATATCGTAGGGGTAATGAATTCAGGAAATCTATAAAATATAATTACATCACAGTTACTCTAATCGTCACCAGTAGCGCCATTGGAAAAAAACCTAAGACAGATGGCAAGATGGTGGATGATCAAGTGGCCTGATGTTGCTGGCAGTGGTGGATACAGGTCTGTGGTGCTGCGTGGCTGTTTTGATGACAGTACTAGAACCATACACAAAGGCACAACTGAAGTTCCTAAATGCCTACCTCAGCACATGGGTGGAGACTGGGCTCAGGGGCTCACGCCGGGTAATCATAGCACTCTGGGGGGCCGAGGTGGAAGGATCCCTTGAGACCAGCAGTTCGAGACCAGCCTGTGCAAGAGAGACCCCATCTCTACAAAAAAATTAGCTAGGTGTCGTGCCAGGCATCTGAAGTCCCAACTACTTGGGAGGCTGAGGCAGGAGGATCACTGGAGCCCAGGAGTTTGAGGGAGGTTGCTGTGAGCTAGGCTGACATCACTGTACTCCAGCCTGGGACATAGAGCAAGACTCTGATTCAAAAAAAGAAAAATAACATGGATAGAGAGCCAGAAATCCTCAATTTTAAAGGGATTCCTTAACTCCCCTAAGACAGATATGATTAAGGGCCATACCCAGAGATTGATTCTCAAAGTGGCAGACACGTAGAGCCAATTACATTTTTACCACCACCAGATTTCTTTTGCTTTTTACTGGTCGTGAATGGCAGGACCCTGGTTCATAGACTGGGACATGTAAGCAGACACAGACAAGGCTATCAAGTAACCTCAGCACCCACTTCCACACCTGTCATTGTCTCCAAGCCCTAATGAGACTTAAATTCCTGTGTGGCCCAGATGGAGGCACACAAAGTTTGGTAGAGGAGGAGAGAGCCTAGACATCAAAAGAGTTACAAGACAACCAGCAGGAGTCTGCAGAGCCTGCATGGGAGGGAGTTGTAAAGGCATTAGACTGAGAAGGGTGAAATCTAAAACTTGGTCAGGGATTTGGGTAGACTCCCTGGAGATGCAGGATTTCACGTGGGGGCGGGAGCACCTGGAGGTAGCGCTCATAGCTGTGTGGGCTGACAGAAGCCCAATCTCAACAATGGCTGGCAGTTAATGAGGCCCTTTCTAACATCCTAAAGAAAGGGAAACTGAAGGCTTAGGAAGCTGGAAAGGTTGGAGTGGGTTTCTGAAATATTCTGTCCAACATTCTCAGCCACACCTTAACCACACTGCCCAGGAGGGCCAGAGTTTACTCCCTGCAAAGGCCATAAGAATTCCATCAGTAAAAGGTACACAGGCACCCTGGAAAACTCTTTTTGGCTGTTTTCTGTAAGCAGGAAATGACAGTGGGAGAGGCCGCAATGGAATTAGGTTCCCTGATCTTAATGGAGGGAAAAATGGGATCCCACAGTAGTAGATGCCAGATGTCTCAAGGGCACAAGGGACACAATTAGCCTAATGAGCTTCAGGGCTGCCTGGTGTGGTAACTGAAGCACTTTGGCCTTTGGGATCTGTGGCACTAGCTAACTAATCAGAGGGCCCCTAGTACTGCCCTGGATGTGTAGATCGGGTGCTGCCCACCATATAGAAGCAGAAAAATCTTGGGTGTGGTGGGGAGAGTCAAAGTGGGGAATCAGGACTCATCCAATGTTCAGACTCAGAATCACAGAGGCCCAGAATCCCTTGACTTTGGCAGAGAGAAGTGCAGTCTTTTTGAACAAGCATCCTGCAGGGTGGCCAGGATGAGTGTGTGCTATGGATCTCCCTCCTGACCTTCTCCAAGGGACCTGAAGTCACTGAGCAGGACAGGGAAAGGGAAATATCCAGGGATACTGATTCCGAGCTCATACTAACTACTGGAGTCTCCAATCATCTGTGTAGTCCGCAGGTCAATGGAGATGGGTGGTAGATGGAACAGTGGCCCAGGTCTACCTTACAGTGGGTCCAATAGGACTAAGGATCTGCCCTGTAGATACTTTCTGATATGATAGTGATACCAATGTATGATAGTGATAGAAATATGAAGCAGAATCTTCCATGGAATGGTAGGAAGGACCACATGCAAGTGTCCCCCTCCCTATCAAGGGTAATATCTTCATCTCTCAAATTGCAGAGATTCATGCAGCCATCAAATACTTAAAAGATGCAGGATGGTGATTTCATCCAATCACATTAACTTTTTTCTTTCTTTTTTTTTTTTTTAAACAGACTCTCACTTTGTCACCCTGGGTAGAGTGCTATGGCGCCATTAGTTCACAGCAACCTCAAACTTCTGGGCTCTTGCCCAAGATGCTTGCCTCAGCCTCCCAAGTAGCTGAGACTACAAGTGCCCAACACAACACCCAGTTGATTTTTCTATTTTTAGTAGAGATGGGGTTTCGATTTTGCTCAGGCTGATCTTGAACTCCTGAGCTCAGAGATCCACTCACCTCACCCTCCCAGAGTGCTAGGATTGAAGGTCTGAGCCACCACACCTGCCCAACCACATTAACTTTTTCTTTTCCTCTCCCGTTTTTGGCCGGGGGCCGGGTTTGAACCCACCACCTCCAGTATATGGGGCCGGCGCCCTACTCACTGAGCCACAGGCGCCGCCCCAACCACATTAACTTTTAACTCCTATGTTTGGTATGCAGCTATAGTCCTAGAAAATACTTTTTTTTTCTATTCCATTATTGAAGCTGGTTGTCTTCACATGGTGGAGATAACAGTACACATTCTCCTGAGCCTTTTCATCGGGGCTGTATCAGACTGTCTTTCTCTTTGTTGTAATGCAGTCTGCAAGGACTTGACATCTTGATGTCTCACAGAACATCACTGTATTTCACTAGTGACATTCTGCTAATTGGACCTGGTGAACAGGAAGTAACAAATATATTAGGTACCCTAGTAAGACACAGGCATTTCAGGGGAGGGGAGATAAGTCCCGTGAAAGTGCAGGGTCATTCCATATTGTAATGTTATAGGCATCCAGGGGTCTGGAAGACATCAGGAGTGAATGACAAATTGCTACATCTTGTACTTCTTACTACAAAATAAGAGATAGAACATTTGACAGCCTGTGAGTTGCAGAGGTAACATATATCACACTTGAGGGTGGGCTTTGACTTATTTAAGTTGCCAGTTGCACAGGGTACCTGATCCATCAGTTCTCTGGTTGGGGTGCAAGCTATTCTCCCTCTTGGAGTCTATGAATAAGTAGACCCAGAGGACGAGGAAGCATTTTTATATAGCCCGTATAAAATGCTGGCTGTAGCCTCAGGAAGACTCTAATAGAATAATAATTCAATAGGACCTCTGTAAGTTGACCACCCAAGGGACTGTAACAAACTGGTCAGCATGAAGAGGTGGTCATCATAAGGAATGAGGCCTACTGTACTGATACATACAAGTGGTGTATGTCCAGACTGTGAAAATTAGGTCAACATAAGGAGGTGGTCCGTGGAGGGAGGTGGTCACCTATGGAGATTCTACTGTAGGTGAATATCCCTAGAGTTAGGAGGTAAAGACTCTTTTGCTGACATTTGAAAAGCAGCTCCGTGATTTGCTATGACTACTACACTGAATCCCTCCCTGGTCTTGGGACACCAGTGATTATGTGACCAGAACTGAGTTATTATCTCATCTACAAAGCAGGCACAAGGAAAGTGCCCAAGCAGTATATTCATTAATTTTACATGTCAACTTGACATAGTACCTACATATTTGATCAAATATTACTCCAGATGTTTCTGTGAGAATGCTTTTAGAAGAGAATTACATTTAAATCAATGGATGGAGTAAAACAGATTGACCTTGGTAGTCTTGGGTGGACCACATCCAATCAGTTGAAGGCCTGAGTAGAACAAAAGGCTTATCTTGCCCATGCAGGAGGGGATTAGCCAGCAGATGGCCTGTTGACTCAAACCACAAAACCACAGCACTCTCCCAAGTCTGCTGACCTACTCCATCCAATTTGGGACTTGTCAAGCCTCCACAATTGTATGAGCTAATTCCTTAAAATAAATCTTTCTAGCTCAGGCAGTGTCTCATGCCTGTAATCCTAGTACTCTGGAAGGCTGAGGTGGGAGGATGTCTTGAGCTCAGGAGCTCAAGACCAATCTGAGCAAGAGCAAGACCCTATTTACTAAAAGAAAAAATAACCTGGGCATGGTGGCAGGTGCCAGTAGTCCCAAATACTCGGGACTGAGGCAGGAGGCTCACTTGAGCCCAGGAGTTTGAGGTTCCATGAACTAGGATGATGCCACTATATCATGTCTGTGCTGACAAAGTAACACTCAATCTCAAAAAAAAAAAAATCTTTCTATATGTGTATACATCCTATTGGTTTTGTTTCTCTGGAGAACACTGACAAATATAAGCAGATAGCTCAGGCTCTTGGAACCTGTTCCTGCTGCTTCACTGCTTCTCCCATAACTCATGTTTTTTTGGCTTCATGGGGAATTCCCTATGACTAATTAACAAAGGAAAATTCAGGCCTGGTTTAAGGATACACAAGTAGCAGCCAGAAGCAGATGGTCAGTGTCATTACATCCCTATTCAGGGTTGTTTCTGGAAAGGGGTGGTGAAGGGAAATCCTCCCAAGGGACAAAACTTTGGGTAGCACCTCAGTTGGTCCATCCAAACAGAAGGAGAGATGGTCAGAAGTTTAGATTGATACTGATTCATAAGCAAAGACTCAGGGATTAGCCAACTGGTCCAGGACTGGAGAAGGACAAGACTAGAAGACCTGGGAGAGGAATGCGGTAGGCACAGATCGTGAAGATACTTGTGTCCTGCCTGAATGCCTTTTAGAGGGTGTACCTGGACTCAGTTCTTGGGCCCATGTAAGAAGAAGCTCTCTGTCCTCCCCTGTAGCATAAAGTAGACTGTGACAGAGTCAACAGCATGCCCACAGCAGACCCAGTGCTGAGTTCCCAATGTGGTACAGGTGTGCCTCAACTTACTATGTGGTTACCCCCAATAAACCCGCTGCAAGTTGAAAATGTCATTAAGTCAAAAGTACATTTAATACATCTAACCTACTAGACATTGTTGCTTAGCACAGCCTACCTTAAACATGCTGGGAACGCTTACATCAACCGTAGGTAGAACCATCTGGTAACACAGCACAGGAGAGAGTGTCTGTTGTTCGGCCTTGTGATCTCGTGGCTGATCAGGAGCTGCTGCCATGGCTGCCACCTCTGCTCAGAAGCTTCAGAGGGTACATACCACATATCACTAGAAAAGAAAAGAAGATCAAAATTCAAAGTACAGTTTTTATTGAATGCCTATTGCTTTTGTGTCACCATAAAGTCTTTAAGTGGAACCATCATGAGCCAAGGATGGTCTGTATTATTCCCTGAGCTGACTAGCCAGCCACCTACTGGTGGTACTAAATCCCTCCCATCATGGCGGGGCAGTGGCAGGTCCTGATACGCATGGACATACATTCTCCAGATTTTTGCTTTCCCTGCCCTTAGCACCCAACCAGCACCTCCAGCAGCTGTTGAACACCGCATTCAGGCCTGTAGATCACATCACCTATGAGTGGGAAACTCATCTGAAAGTAAAGAAAGTGCTGCAGAGGATTCATTGTGACCAAATTGAATTCACGTGGCCTTCCACGTGCCCTGCCATCCAGAGCAGATGACTTGATATCACAGTAGAAGCCTATGGAAGGCTCAGTGACACTGCTTGCTGGAAGATGGCATTCTGCAAAATTAGGGTGCTGTCCTACAGGCTGTGGCACATATCCTATACCAGCAGCCAAGATATATGAGGTCTGACAATTAAGTGCATGAACTCATCCTAGGAAAAAGGGCTATATACCTTGTAGCTGAATATCACTATGGTCACCTTCGAAGTCCTCCCCATGGGAAGCTGTGCACGAACACTGGTGCCTAGTCCCCCTTCAAAGCACTGTTTCTAGAATGAGTTCATGAACTTCATCATCAGACCTTTGTATGGCAACAGTTCTGATGGCCACTCCAGGAGAGAGTTCCAAAATTGCTCTGGAGGGTGGACCAGGTGTTGGCATCAGTGCGTAGCGTCCCAGGGTGAGGTCTTCAAAGGTGACTATAGTGATAGTCAGCAGTGAGGTATGTAGCACATTTTCTAGGGTGAATTTGTGAACTTAATTGTCCAACCTTGTAGTGTTGTCTCATCATAACCAGAATGCTTGAGTCTAGGAATCAAACGTAGATGTGGAGGTGGCTGCTTTTCACTGCTGCATCCTCCCAAGGGCTATTTGCTCCTGCCACCTGCCACCTTGGGCTCAGTGAGCCTGGAGCTCCTCAGGTACAAGGGAAAAACTAGGAGACAAAGCTGAGGTTCTTTTCAATAGGGCACTGAGAGTGCCTTCTAAACACGTCCGCCCTGCCATCCTACTGATCCAACAGGCTGCAAAGGGGCTCCCATTGCTGACCAATGCGTGATCTGATTACCCAGAAGAAACAGGATTGCTGCTAGACTCAAGGACAGGAAGGATAATTTGCCAAGTTCAGGAATTCGTGAGCCACCACTTAGCATTCTCTTCCCAGTTCACCTTTCAGTGGAAAATTGAGGCAACCCAATAAAGACAAGACCGGCAAGGATGCTGACGGTGAAGGGATGTCGGTGAAGAGCCCTGGTGGGTTGAGGTGCCCTTGAAGAATGAGGGGATGCTGATAGGCAAGAGAAGGAAGCTATGGCCATCACCTCATGCCTTGGGAGGGCCTATAGATGGAGGGATTGTGGACGTTTCTATGTTAATTACTTGATCCTCTCCCCTCACTATCACCCCAAAGCCTCACATGCAGAGCATCATGGCTGACATTTGAAGTGTCAGGTGACTGCAGGTTGTTAGCAATTTACCATCATTCAGTAATTCATGGGACTTCATACATCCCTGTGTTGGGGACATGAGTTCCTCCTTTGGATGAGGTAGACAGTGAAGGTGCTGGATGGTCACTCTTTCCATTCTGTGCTCTGTGCCCTGCAAGCTGGTCTCTGTGCACCACACCCATGGGCTCCCTTGTCCTCAGCAGTCACTTGGGTTTAGCAAACTGGAGGCGCTGACAGGAGGCTGGTGCCTGGAGGACAATGAGGTCACAGCATTTTTTCCACTAGCTCTGTCCCACCCAATCGCAGGTCATCAGGGGACCCAAGCCTGTACCGAAGTTCACAGTTTCTGCCAGGCAGAGCTTCATGCCCAAGTTTGGGTACCCCCCGCCCTCCTCACACTCCTTGTTGGGTCTAGAGATGATGATGGCTCCCTTACCCCAAGCAGCATCCCTAATCATTGTTGGTTTCCCTTAACCCTATTCACCCTCTTATAAATAGTTCCTTTATTAAGCTCTTCTTGGTGACTCCATTTGAATTATCCATGTACAGACCTCTCTGATACAGTCTGGTTGATCAGACTGAAGTTAGAACGAACCTCTTCCCTCAGACTAATGACAGTCCTCACCCTCTTCTTAGTGGGCCTGATTCAGAGTGTCTGAATCTTTGATTCACTTACCTGTATCCTGTGTAAGGACCTTCACCCCAATTCAGACACCATTTCATCGGCCTTGCAAATAGACAGAAAGTTGTCCCACAAAGCTCTCCTCCTCTCAGCTGGCTCTCACGCCAACTTGCTCGCTGGGGGGTTCTAGGGCATTTAGTGCTGGTCACTAAGGCATCTAAGGAAGAGCATTCCAAATGGTGAGCGAGGAGGAGGGCTGCACATGAGTTACAGGCGTGCCATGGAGATGGCTGCCATCCTCCAGGGCGACAGAGCAGGACCTGAAGCCACTATAGGAGCCCCATTACAGCCCCTTGGAGGGTGACCAGGGGGTGCAGGGTCTGAAGGCATGTCCCAGGGACACCTGCAGGAGCACGCACAGTGTGTTCTGTCCCCCACCTGTTGTCTGCCGCTCCACCTGGCCATGGACATCCGCAGCCAGCCACAGAATCTGCAGCTGCTGTGGAGGGACGAGGTGCCTGGGTGTGACTGAAGGACCTTGTGTTCCATGTCCCCAAGGAGCAGGGCCTACAGCCCAAAGGCGACCAGTCGGGGGTGAGCGGGTGGAGCTCTCAGCAGGCAGCTCTATCTCTGACATCACGCACACGGGATATTTCTGTTGGGATTTTGGATGATGCACCCCGGTGTCCAAGATAGCTGATGAAGCACTGTTCCAACAACAAGTGTTGTTTATTCCAAAAATCATTAAATACAACGTCTATGTGCTGAAATAATTGATGCCAAGTAAATTAGTCTGGATTTGAAATTCCGTTCACAGCATCACAGTCACCAAGATCAACATTCCCTGTTACACAAAGAAAAGAAAGAGCTGTTCAATTCCTTAAATGTAAATACTATGGATATATGAAGTCTACTTGCTAAATATATTTAAATATGCGTGTGTCATAAATGTTCTGTGTCATTTGATCACAAGTGTATCAATATAAATATTCAAATGGTTATAGAACATTGTCTTTTGTGTGATCACCTATTGCTATAAAAATATTCTTCCCATTTACTTATCGAGATCCGGCATGTCCGAGGGACTGTGTTACTTAGGCACGTTCAAAACAGACAGGTCTGAAGGAGAAATACCTTGGTTCTCAGGTCTTTGGATGCTCCTAGACCTGCTAATGGAAAGAGTAAGCGTAATAATGCAGAGTGAAAAATGAATGGCAATACGAATGAGCCAGGCACGAAATAGTACACACTCTGTAACTGCAAGAATAAAAACCGGCAAAATTCATCTGTGATGTTAGCAATCAGGAAAGTGGTTAGGTGGACTGCTGGAGCTCAGGAGTTCAGGAACAGCCTGAGCAAGAGCAAGACCCCCATTTCTAAAAAATAGTGGGGTGTCGTGGCAGGCACCTATAGTCCTAGCTACTCAAGAGACTGAGGCAAGAGAATCACTTGAGCCTAGGAGTTTAAGGTTGCTGTGAGCTATGACACCACAGCACTCTACCCAGGTAACCGAGTGAGACTGTCTCAAAAAAAAAAAAAAAATAGCCCAGTGGGATGGGTAAGGAGGCATGAGAAGGGCTTCTGGGTTATTGATATTATGATGTTGCTTAATCAGAATGTTGGTTACATAGGTATTTTCTGTTTGTGAAAATGTATCAAGTTGTATACTTATGATATGTGTACTTTTATGTTTGTTATGCCTCAATGGGAAACTTTTAAATGAAATAGCAAGGAGCTCATACTAATACAAAGAAACTTGTGTAATTAGGCACAGGTATGGAGAACCTAAAACAAAAAGAAAACTCCAGGGGCCCTCGTCAACCCTAAGCTGAGTATGAAATAATAAACTAGTATTTTTTTTTTTTTTGAGACGGAACCTCAAGCTATCCCCCTGGGTAGAGTGCCATGGCATCACAGCTCACAGCAACCTCCAACTCCTGGGCTCAAGTGAGTCTCCTGCCTCCGCCTCCCAAGTAGCTGGGACCACAGGCGCCCGCCACAACGCCTGGCCATTTTTTTTTTGGTTGCAGCCATTATTGTTGTTTGGCAGGCCCGGGCTAGGGATTCGAACCCGCCACCTTAGGTGTAGGTGGCTGGCGCCTTAGCCGATTGAGGCCTCATTTCAATATTGTGTCTCAAAGACAAGGAAGAGAGAGAGGGGGAAAGGGGGAGCGAGAGAGGAAGGGGCAGCCAGTGGAACATTCAGAACACACACATTTATCATTGTCATCTTACACTGTCACAGTTCATGGACCTAAAATAGTTACACCTATAACATCAAAAATCACTGATCACAGGTCACCATAACATATAATAATAATGAAAAAGTTTAAACATCATAATAGTTACCAAAATGTCACACAGAGACACACAGTCAGCATGTGCTGCTGGAGACATGGAGCCACTGGATTTGCTAAGGGAAGGATGGCCACAAACCTCCAATTTGTAAAAACCACAATACCTACTTCTGTAGTTTATCTTACAAGGGTACAAGTGAATCTTTCTATGGGTAGAATATAAACGTTTTAACATGATAACTAAGAAAACGACATGAAGGCTATGTTAACCAGTTTGATGGAAGTGTTTCGGATTGTGTGTGAAAACACCACACTGTACCCCAGAAGTGCATTAATGTACACAGTTACCATTCAATAAAAAAGAAAAAAAAACCCACAATACCTGCAAAGGGCAATAAAGCAAAGTATACCTGTAGGTCCTGAGACCACAATGGAATCAGATTAAATATTAGAAATGGAAGAGACCTGGAAATTCCCAAATATCTGGAAAGTAAACAATATGCTTCTGAGTAACCTATAGAGAAAGTCTCAGGAGAAGTCACAATTTATTTAGAGCTAAAAAAAAATTACTAAATTTGGGGGGAATGTAGACAGCATAGTGCTTAGGAGGACATTTATAGTATTCTATGCATATATTTTTTAAAAAATAAATATCTAAAACCAATAATCTAAACCTCCACTTTAAGGAACTAAGAAGATTAAATTAAGCCTAAATCAAAGCAGAAAAAAAGAAATAATAAAAATTAGATCAGGGAACTTCTGCTTCCAGGAAGAGGGAGTTAACGTCCCTTCTCTATGTTTCCCCTAAGTGCTTCTAAAAACCTGAGATAGTAAACGCATTAATAAAAACAGAATCAGACAGCCTGCAGTGGGGGGAGTGGAGGCAGACTTGAGAGCCCGGGCTCTGAGGGATTCTGCAACATTGAGCTCCCTGGATTCTCCTTTTGCCTCATATACTCCAGTTTTAGAGATAAAGGGCACACTCCATGTCTAGCCAAGGAAGGGGCAACCTAGAGAACTTTCAGGCAGTAACTGCTCCACGGCAGCCAACACTCAGCAAACCCCCCAACCCACACAGCCCAAGGAGAAGCCAGGGCCTCCACCTCCCAAAGTTGTCATCTGACACCCCAGCAGAAACTGGGGCAATGTGGGAGAAGTCCAACAGGCAATAGGGGCCTCCCTCCCCACCCTCTGGCAGTGAGTGCCTGCTGCCACGTGTCAGTGGGGACCCCGTGGAGAACCCAGACACCACCCACACCTGGGAGAGACGGGGACCCTCTGGGCTGGGGTCAAGCAGACTTAGTGGAAGGTCAGGGCTTTCCCCATAATAGTGGCAACTAGGCCCTCCCCATAGCAGTGTTGGTGAAGACCACGTGGGGAGCCAGAACTTCCAGACCCACTAGGTGGTAACAAGGAGCTGCCCTTAGTTACCCACAGAGGCCAAGTCAGGAACTTTGAACTTCACTTCTAATTGGCAGCAAGGAGGCAGGGCCCCTACCCCATCCTGGTTCAGAGCAGTGTCAAAGAAAGCTAGCTAAAACCAAAGGTTTAAATACGATCCAGAGTCTCAGAGTGTAATACAAATATGTCCAAGTTTCAAATGAAAGTTATGCATTACATGAAGAACCAAGGTCATCTCAAACCGAATACAAACATGAAATCAACAGATGCCAGCTCTAAGACAGCAGACACGTGAGAATTACCTGACAAAGATTTTAGAGCAATGCAATAGAGATGTTTAAAAAGGTGGACTGGAAATTATAAAATCAAACTATGTAGTAAAAATGTATGTACTCCAGAATATACTGAAACCTTTTCTTAAAAAATGCTTCAAAGAGCAAACTAAAAACACGCTTAACACAAATTTAAAAATAGAAAACCTAAACAAAGAAATTGAGAGTCTCAGCAAAGATACAGATGACATAAATAAGAATAAAGTAGAAATTTTAGAACTGAAAACTCCAGCGATGAAGTATGAGCCTCAATGGATGCTTCCCATGCCTCAGACAAGAGACCAGCAAAATGTATGCAGCCAAACCTGATAGGACTGAAAGGAGAAATAGACAAATCCTCAGTTACGGCTGGAGACCCCAGCACTCCTCTCTAAGCAACTGAAAGAACTAGACAGAAAATGAGCAAAGAACTCAACAATACGGCCAATCAGCAGGACTTAATCAACATGTATGTGACCGTCTAGCCAGCTAGAACAGAGACACATCCTTTCCAAGGGGCTAAAAGAAACATGGACCAAAATAGACTATGTCCCTGGGCATAAAACAATCTCAGTAAATTAGAAGAATAGAAATCGTGCCGTGTGCTTCTGACTACCACAGAATTAAACCAGAAAAAAATAATAGAAAGATAATAGAAAAATATGTAAAGACTTAGAAGTTAAAAAACACACTTCTAAATAAACCATGAATAAAAAAATAAATCTCTAATTGTCTATCACAGCTCAATTTATAATCACCAAAATGTGGAAAAAACCTAAATGCCCACCAACTCAGAAATGGATTAACAAGCTGTGGTATATGTTTATCGTGGAATACGATTCAGCCATTAAAAGAGATGGAGACCTCACATCTTAGTATTAACCTAGATGGAGTTGAAATACATTCTTCTTAGTAAAGTATCATAAGAATGGGAAGGCAAGAATCCAATGTCCACAACACTGATATGAAGCCAGCAGATGATCTAATACATGCTCACACAGGAGGAAAACTCAAACCAATTCAAGGTGGAGCAAAGGGGAAGGAGGGATCATGGGAAAAATGGGCAGGGGGAGGAAGAAGGAAGATGGTTGTGCTCCCACTTAATGGGCACAAAGTTGGTGGATGGCACACCTCTTGGGGGTGGGACACAATTATAAGAGGGACTCTACCTGACAAATGTAAACATTGTAACCTAATCCTTTGTACCTTCAAATTAACCTGAAATGAATGACAAAAATAAATAAATAATAAATCTCAAAAAGTATTTTAAAAAATGCATTACATGAAGAAAAATGATAATAGGACAATCCAAAATTTTGGAACACAACTGAAGCAATGATACAGGGAAAAATTATGGCGCCCAAATGTCTATGTTAGAAATAAAGAAAAAGTCTTACATCAATCATTTCACTTTCCACCTAAAGAACTTGTAAAAATAGAGCAAAATAAACCCAAAGCTGGCAAAGGAAGGACATGATAATTATCAGAGCAGAAATCCACGCAATGAAGACAGGAAACCACTGAGAATAAATTAAAATGGGAAGCTGACAAGGATGTGGAGCCCCAGTAACTCCCGCCCTCTGCAGGCGGGGACGCAGAGTGGGGTGACCGTGTTGGGAGCTTCTTACAAAGCCAAACCTCATTTTGCCGCAGGATCCAACAATGAGGGTCCTATATTTACCCAACTGATTTGAAAATATATGTCCACTCAAAAATTTCCACATTGATGTTTGCTGTGATACCACTCACAGGCACTAAAAACTGGAAGCAGCCAAGATGCCCTTCCACAAGTAAATCCATAAATCATGGAATATCCACCCTGTGAGGATTACTCACTGATAGAAAGAAATGAGGTATCAATCTGGGGAAAGACATGAGTCAATTTTAAATGTGTGTTGCTAAGTCATGGAAAGCAGCTTGCAAAGGCTGTGTTTTATAAGATTCCACTTTATAAGGCACTTGGAAAAGAGTAAAGCACTGGCCGCACCTGTCAGTGAGGCAGAGGACAGGTAGTGGCCCTCAGAAAGAGGGAGCTCCTGAAAGAGGACCCCCAGCAGCAGGGAGCATGTGTGGCATCCAGACCTTGGCTTCTCATACCATTCCCTAATGCAAGAAACCAGAGCTCCTGGACAAATGCCTGATTCTAGACCCAGAGCAGAGATGTATGAGATGACCCCAGAGCACCCTGTAGAGCCAAAAAGGAAGAAAGTGCCCCTGAACCCCACGGGAGGAAAGTGTCTCCCAGGGCACAGGAGTCAACTGGAAGAGCTGCCAAGGGCCGAAGCTAGCACAGCTTCAACAAGATAAAGCAGCATCACATCATAACCCAAAGGATAAAGTAATTGTCTATAATGTAATACTGATATAAATAAATTATTCAGTGAATAGTTAGTGGGGAGAAGAGACATTTTCCATGCAGAAGAATTCCAAACAATGTGTACAGCTACTTCTCAAGGAAGAGAATGAGTAACTCTCTACTTTGTCAGTGTGGATGACACTAGGGACTGCCCTCCAAAGAGTACTGGAGTGAAAGTAACTTTGTAAGGGAAAACCTGCAAACACTAGCCATGTAACACCAACAGTCATGAATCATTAACAGTTTGTACCTTTTCTATACCATGATGAGCCTGGAACTCTAACTCCAGAATCTTCCTCCTGAAAAGCCCACTACCCAATCCAATTATAAGATAAATATCAGACAACTCTAATTAAGGGGCATTCTACAAAATATCTAATCAATACCTCTTAAAACTGTCAAAGCCACCAGAAACAAGAAAAGTCAGCTAGGCACAGTGGCTCACACTTATAATCCTAGCACTCTGGGAGGACAAGGCAGGTGGATGGCTTGAGCTCAGGAGTTTTAGACCAGCCTGAAGAAGATCCAGACCCCATCTCTACTAAAAATAGAAAAACTAGCCAGGCATGGTGGTAGGTGCCTGTAGTCCCAGCTACTTGGAAGGCTAAGACAGGAGGATCATTTGAGCCCAAGAGTCTGAGGTTGCTGTGAGCTATGATGTTCACAGCATTCTATCCTGGGCAACAGAGAAGAAAGAAAAGAAAAAAAAAGAAGAAAATTCTGGGAAATTGTCACTGCTAAGAGAAGCCTAAGGAGATGTGCCTGCTCGGTATAATATGGTATCCTTCATGTGATCCTAGAACAAACAAAAAAGACATTAGGTAAAACTAAGGAAATCTGAATAAAGCATGGGCCTTAGTTAATAATAATGTTGCTATATTGGTCCATTAATTGTGACAATATATTATAGAATTGTAACTTTAATAATGAATAAAGAGGCTCAGTACCTGTAGCTCAAGCCGCTAAGGTGCCATCCAGATACAACAGAACTGGCAGGTTCGAATCCAGCCCAGGCCCGTCAAACAACAAGGACAACTTCAACCAAGAAATAGCCATGCACTATTGGGCACCTGTAGTCCCAGCTACTTGGGAAGCTGAGGCAAGAGAATCGCCTAAGCCCAGGAGTTGGAGGTTGTGGTGAGCTATGATGCCATGGCACTCTACCAAGGGTGGCAGCTTGAGGGTCTGTCTCAAAAAAAAAGAATAAAGATGCAAGGAACCGGCTGACTCTCACCAGAATTTGGGCTAATGGTTTCATGAACTTAGCAATATAACTACTACTTTTACAAGATTAAAATACCTCCTTGAAAAGGACACACGATCCCCAAATCTGAGTCGTGAGTCATGAATGCTTGCAACTACATTCTGCATTGGCATCTTTGAGTCCACACAGTACCAAGAGCTGGTAAGCAAATGTGGGCATCTCCTGTTTGACACAGGAATTCCTTTCTGAAAGTCAGATGTTTGCCCCAGAACCAGGATTCCATTTCCTACTATATTTAATGCAAACCATATAAACAAAATCCTCCCACCAATTTTCTTGGAGACACCTAAAACACAGCAGAACATCTGCATATAAAAAACAAGCTGCCAAGTTAAGACATAAAAGTGAAAAGAAAATGCATGGCAACCACCAGCGTGGTTGTTAATAGTTACTTTGGATGCAGTAAAAGGTCTTTGTTAACAGAAGGTTTGAGGTGCACAAAGCCTTTGTAGACACTGGCCTGCTTTTCACAACATCCACAAGTGATTTGCACACGCTGCCAATTACATTGTGAATGTAGTAGAGGCGTGCGCTGAACACCATTTTGCTAAAATACAGATTAAGTTTGAGGGATATTAATACAAAGTTTTTCCTATATAAATATTGGCAAAAACTCTCAATAATGAGAGATATGTGTGTTTTCTGAAGCTTATACATTAAAAACCAAAGGAAACAGATCAACACACACACACATATTCACATGAAAAAATATACTGACCCACGTCACATAATACCAAAAAATCAATATCAACGGGTTGCACAGCTAATGTAAATAGTAGAACAGTGACTACAGAGGACGGCGTCATGACCTTGAAGTAGGCAAGATTTCTTACAAAGGGCAAAGAAAAACACTAACCATAAAAGAGAAAAGTCATAAATAAATCGTATCAAAATTAAGCGCCATTCATCAAAAGAGACCATCAAGGGAGTTAAAAGGACAGAAGCCACAGAGCGGGGAAGATGATCATAACACATATATTCAACAGAGAACTACTATCCGGAATATATAAGGAACTCCTATTAATCAGTAAGAAAAAGATCATGTATACAGTTATGATTTCAAATAAAAATTAATAAAAAATAAAAAAGAGCACATGAAAAATGGCCAAATGACTTCAGCTGATGCTGCACAAGAGATCCTAATAGCCAAGACGCATTACAAATGGGGCAGTTTCACTCACCACCAAAGGTCAATACCACTCCTTCCCTGCTACGATCAACTAAGTGTTAGTTAAGGGTGTGGAGAAAACAAAGATCTAATATATTGCTGGTTCGAATGTAATTGTTACAACCACTTTGGAAAAGTCTCAAGTTATCTATGATGACTAAAGCTACAAACACCTCCATGACCCAGCAATCCCATGCCTAGAAACAAACTAAAGGCCAAACACCTGCTTTTTCAAAAGACGCATACTAGAATGTTTACAGCAGCGTTATTCACCCCAGTCCTAATATGGAAAGAGCCAATGCCTGTTCCCTGTAGAATCGTTCTCTATTGGCACAGTGAAAGACACAATCTTCAACTGTGTGTACTAAGAGGGTTGAATCTCTCAAGCATAATGTTAACCAAAAATTCTAACCACAAAAGAGTGCGTACAATACGGTTTCATTTATATAAATTACAACGAATATAATTCATGCTGTCAGAAGCAAGGATGATGCTTACCTTTGGAGAAGGTAGTTTCTGGAAGGTTAGGAAAGGCAAACTTGTAAGGTGGCAGAAGTGGTCGGTCTCTTCATCTGAGCACAGTTGCAGGCAGGTGTGGTCATGTTCCTCTTCTGAAAATCAGTCAAGCTGGCCACTGATGATGGGTACATATGGAGGGAGAGGCTGGTAGGTAGAGGCATGCATATGTCACACATATCCACATATATACACATACATGGGTTTCAGTAAAAATTAAAGGAAAATAAATAGCTTATTCAAAATGTATTAATATTCTTTAATGAAAAGCAGAGCGTCTACTTGCTTTTTTAGAGTCTGACCTACAGAAACCTGGAAGGTTGTCACCAGTTTTAAAACTTTTAAAACTTTTAAATGCCCTTAAATAAAGTCCAGAGCCTTTAGTAAGAGTGAACCCCAATCTGTATGACTGGTGTCCTTATAAGAAGTGGAAACATGGGCAAAGAGACCCCAGGAGAACCCTCACACAGCAGGAAGAGCACGTGGGGAACAGCAGGGCGACGGCTGTCTACAGGCCAGGGCAGGAGAACTCGGAAGAAACCATCCCTGCCAACACCTTGACCTTGGACATCCGGCCTCCCAAATTGTAAGAAAATAAATTTCTGTTGCCATAGTAACCTAGTATTTCTTAGCGCAGCCCCAGGAAGCTCCCACACCAGAGTTTCTCTCCTGAAGATATAAGCAGAAAATTTCGCTGTGAGCTGCTCATTATGGCCACCCCAGTGCTCTCCGGCAAGCCTGAGCCTTTCTCCCTAAAACCGTGTCAGGAAGAAATTCCACTTCCCAGGTGCTCTGACGCTAACCTCTAGGACCTCATTACCTGGGTTTTCCAGCCATCAGCTTCCCTCTCACGATTCCTTTGTGTGGCCTCCCTGCCCCCACTCCTCTCCGCCACCTCCCTCCGCTCCTCAGCTCTCTTTCTGCCGTACCTCTCATTCCTATTTGTGGATGAACTGCTTTCTAATATCATGGGATAGTCCAAATGTTCAACAAATTTGTCTAAAATAATTGGAGGACATTTTTTGTATCTTGTGTACTTTCAGCCTTCCCTAACTGGAACTTTCTCAAGGATTCATGAATATTGGTAGTTGATTTTGTTCACAGCTCTGAGTTATAGATCTCATGGCTGAGCTAAAATAACAGCCTTGTCCTTTCCAGGCCGAGTGGCCTGCACTGTGCCAAGGGCTCAGACCTGCCACGCAGTCCTGAGTTGCTGACAGGCGCTGTCCATCGGAGCCTCCTTCTGAACACGGCCCACTGCTCCTGACCCCTTGACACACACACATGCCTCTCTCATCCAGGGGACCCTGCACCAGCCCTGCAGCATGTCACGTTCATCCAGAATAAGTCCTCTTTCTAGTATTTAGACCAAAAATGCTGTGACATGCCCAAATTCACATAGCCAGAGGGTGGCAGAACTCAGGTCAAATCTCAGGTTAAATTTTAGGAAGATCCATCAGTTCCCATTGTGTGTTTTCCACCCTTTCAGCAACTGTGATGATTGACCCCAATGAGCTGTAGGATGTTGGTTATTGATTTAAGAGAAACACTTCCCTTTCCCTCCAAAAGCAAATACATCTTTCTCCACGTAATCTCCCTCCCTGCTGTCACAAAGCAGCTGAGAAAACCAAAAGCAGCCAAGGCACCCAGTGTCCTTTGATACTTGCCGGTAACATGGGAATCTTAGCAGGCATGATGCAGTAAAGGTCGTCTTTAAGAATTATTATGATTCTGGGAGGCTAAGGCAGGTGGATTGCTTCAGCTCAGGAGTTTGAAAGTAGCCTGAGCAAGAGCAAGAACCTATTTCTACTAAAAAAGAATAGAAAAACTAGTCAATTATAGTGGTGGAAGTCTGTTGTCCCAGCTACTTTCAAGGCTGAAGCAAGAGGATTGATTGCCTGAGCCCAGGAGTCTGAGGTTGCTGTGAGTGGTGACACCACAGCACTCAACCCAGAGTTACAGAGTAAGACTATCTCAAAGAAAAATCAATCGTTATGTTTGGAGGGGCCTCACTTTTTATATCAAAAGGGAAAAAGGACTTGCCTAGCTGAGACATGCATGGAAAAGCAGCCTTTCCATAATGCTTTGATTAAGACATGTATAACAAATACGTTAACTTTCCTTCAAGCCATTTAGCACCAACGAGCATGGAGAAATAATTATTTTTTGAGATCCTCAAAAGATCTTAAAATTTGAAGGAAAATTATTTCTAAAAAGTAACTTTAGAACTGACACACAGTTAAACCTTGATTTGATGCTGATTCCTGGGCTAAGATCTGTCTTTCCAGATGGGGAAATTTTATCTCATTCAGAATGTGCAGTACACCTGTGTGTAGCATCAAGGGCTGGAGGCCACGAGGGTCAGGCGGGGTGGGGGGACGTGGGCTGCAGGGTCCCCTCTGCCTGTGTTCTCATCAGGTGCAGCCACTCACATGGCAACCTTGAGCAAGTGGCAACCTCCCTCCCTGTCCTCCTCTGTGATGTGGGGATGCTGATAGCACTGACTTCACTGGTGCTGATAATTGCCGTAGTGGTGCCCAACACACATTTTAGTGCGGCATGCCTTTGTTTAATGAAATGAATAAAAGCATACAGCTTCTATGAGTTTGACTGTTTTCAGTACCAAATAAGTGGTAACTGTCCTTCTACGCCTGGCTTAAGTCACTTGGCATAATGTCCCTGGGTTCATCCATGTTGTGGCAAATTACAGGATTTTCTTCTTTTTAAAGATTGGGTAATATTCTATTATTGATATCTGTATTTCTAGAAAGATAGATAGATAATGTCTTATATATATGTATATATCTCACATTTTCCCAGGTATCTAAATAGTCAAATTCATAGACCCAAAGAACAGAATGATGGTTGTCACGGGCCGGGGGGAGAAGGAAATGAAGAGTCAGTGAACAAAGAGTTTAAAGTTTCAGTTGCACCTGTAGTTAACAGTATGGAATCGTGCCCTTTGCAGTATGTTGAGAAGATGGATCTCCTGTTAAGTGTTCCACACACACACCCCACCGAAGAACACAAGAAAATTTTTGGAGATAAGTTTAGTACCTTGGTCGTGGTGATGGCATCAGGGGTGTATGTATATATATACATCAAAAATCATCAAAATCTATGCATTTTGTGCAAATTTGTGTCCATTATGCCTCCCTGAGGCATTAAAGGCACATATCAGTACCACCATGGAAAGAAAGCCCGGGAGGTTAGGGAGAGCCAAGGTCTCCTGTCTTCTCTTCAGGTAGGACATTGAGCAGCTTTGCACAGATGCTTTACATCTCACTTATCTCACCTGGAAAATGAGAAACTTGAAGCAGAAAACTTGGGTGCTTTCTTGTTGCTCGTCAAAAGAGGTGACACCCGAGATCGTGTCACAGGAAACTCCCGTGGCACGTCTAAAGGACCCCAGGGACCTGATGAGAGGGAATTTGGATGAGAGCTGAGGACTAATAAAACAGAACTGGATATAGAGAAGAAAGGGCATTAAACTATGATACAGTTGCTTGGCCTCTCGGCCAAGAGAGGCCAAATAAATCCTGTAAAGAAAGAAATGGTTGTGGCCGAAGCAGCCCCAGCTGCCTGTGGAGCAGTGACTATCTTTTCCACCCATCAAAGACAGGGCTGGCCCCTCCGGAGCCTGATGGAGGAGTCATCCTGTAGTAATTTCTGCTTCAGGAGAGATGGGAGTCTCCATGTGTCTGCTATGATCCCTGGGGTCCAATTGTAAGCCTGTAGTCATGTGAACATACTAGAAGCACGTTTCCGGGGAGGCGGGGAATGTGTGGAGGGAGGACAAGGACTAAGTTGCCCTGTTGTAACTCCAAGTAAAGGCAGTGGAGGGCTGTGCTGGAGAGACGTTCCCTTCAGCACCATGTAAGGAAGTGCACTGGGCTTCAGGGACAGCCGGCTCCACCCCCTCCTGTCCTGACAGTCCAGCGTCAGGTGTGTAACCACAGCCTGGGACAAGTGCTGGGGTGAGAGCAAGAGGGTCACTTAATTCTAGATCACCTTGAGATTCCAAGAGACCTGTCTATCATCGGTTCTCTCTCTGTTAAATTCTCTACTCCTTAAAAAGAAGGATGCCTTGCCCTTTTCTTAAGTACTAATGAAATTCCTTCAAGAAATAAGGTCATAAAAACAAAGGTCACAGTCAACACGGAAAGGTGACAGTGACCGTTCTGTGGCCCTGTATTTAAAGACACCATCATGCTCTTACAAGTTCTCATTTCTAGCAGTGCCCTCACATGGGAGAGGCACAGCCATCACCTCCTCGCGCTGTGAAGACAGGTGACTTAATGTCTTGGGCTCCCACCACTCTCGGCTTTGGACCAGTTCTCTGTGTTCTTAAAGGAAAGGGCTGTGCACAGACCACTGCCGGTAGAAGAATGACCAGGTTACCAATGTGGGGGTCACCCCAAGTCATCACTGAGATGAAGAGTAGATTCTGCTGCTCTGAAGAGTGAAGGCCACTTTATGAACATACCTGGGGAAACGTCAATGGGTATTACTGGTGAGAGACTCTGAAAAGGCCAGGCCGTATGATCCCAATAGGTGACATTCTGGGAAAAGGCAAAATGATGAAAACAGTAAAAGATGAGGTCGCCAGGGATTAGAGAGAGGGAGGCACCAATGGGCAAGGCACAGAGGATTTTAGGGCTGTGAAACTTCTCTGTAGGATGCTGCACTGGTGAGCACCTGTCATCAGACCTCCGTCCAAACCCAGGTAATATACAGCACTGAGACTGACCCTGGGTAACCTGACCTCCAGGTGACAATGACATGCCAATGTAGGCTCATCAATCATGACAGAGGCACCACTCTGGGATACGATGTTGATAATGGAGGTAAACATTATGCTAGTTAATTATAACTTTTCTAAGACATGACAAAATACCCCATTAGTGAGTTACAAATTGATTCTGGATGTGACAAATTCCCTATTTGGCATTTGGATATAATTCCTTCCTAGGGATATTATCTTTGAAACATCTATTGTTTTGTCGTTATTAAAAAATACCTTTCCTTAGTATAATCACCTCTGATTTAATACTGAGTGAAAATTGTACGAAGTGGTGAATGTGCCTGATGGCGGGCAAGGTCTGAGATCAGACGGGAGTGAGAAAGGAAATAGGTTGCCCATACAATGGAGGGAGCGATACCTAGACGGGGGGACGGGGAACTGTAAGGGAAGGAAGACACAGTTTAGCCTATTACTCAGGGGAAAAAACAGGAGGCCGCCGACTTAATGTCACGAATGCAAAGAAAGATGAGTGCAAACTGTGGTGACAGCACTTGGAATGATGGCTAAGTGAAAACATCAGAAATTTTGCTTTGAGAGGATGCCAAACAATGAGGCCACTTGGGGCTCATGTGGCCGAGCCCATCCTGATGCGCGGACACCTGCTTCAGTGGTTATGTAGGCTGCTTGGGTCGTTTCATTTTAAAACCCGAGTTTTCAAACAACTTTAAGCCTCAAGTCCAACCTTAATTAAACCTTTGAAGAGCAAAGACAATAAGCTTTAAATATCCCCTGTTTGGCTCATAAAATCTGAGCACAACAAACCAGGAAATATTCAATTATTCCTAGGACGCCGTAAACATTTTATGGCTCCATCCTCTATTCCTCTTAAGTCTCTTTATGGCAGGGATGTTTGTCTGCACCACACCGCTCCTCCTCTCCCCCGGCGTTTGATCTTTTTTATGTACTTGAAAGATGAGTTTGCTTTTCCATCTACACTCCTCCCCCTTCACTCCAGGGCCTTCGGGAAGGAGAGGCAGGGAGTGAGAATGCTCTCAGCGCGGGGGTAGCAGCGGTTTTTGTGCTATTCTCACCCATCACCAAAAAAATAGGAAACATCATGACAACCTCGAGTCACACACAAGTGACAGAGGAATTAACACAAGCTGGACTGGCTTGCAAATGTGGCACCCAGTGAACCAGAAACGATGCTCTCAGGAGAAGCCTGGTCTCAGCCCCGCGTGACGCCCCAGCTGACAGGACTGGTTTCCTCCAACCCTGTATCTTTCTCCCCCCATCCTGCACTCCCTTGCCAGCCAGTCTCTCCAAAGCCTTGGGCTAAGTTCACCCACGGTCAACAAGAACATATGAAAACCAAGCTTAACATTTAAGTAAAGAAGGCAAGTCCAACTCACTGCTAAACTGGCCGGGATGACCTTGGCCTGGATTCAGACTACTGGGTTTCTGCTTTGTTCTACCATCTGGGGGGCAGCTGATGCTTCTCCCTAAACTAAACACTTTGAATGTCTTAGCTCATTTTGTCTTCACAGTAACACTGTGATGTGGTTTTAATGATCCTCATTTCACAGAGGAGGTACTGGAGGCTCCGAGAGATCAGGGGTGGAGACAGGAGAGGAGCTGAGAGGGACCCAAGGGCAGCAGCCGGACCCAGAGCTTGACCGCCGCCTGTTCTTACTATCCCATCCCTGGCTCTGGTAACAGGGCCCTTGCTTCCCTCACTTCTTCTAACCTGAGTTCTTTTCCTAACTACCCCAAGGCCCCCATCCTGAGCTTCACCCACTCATCTGAGGCAGCTCCTTCCTCCCTCCACCTCCAAATACCTCACATTCCGTTTCTATCAGACAATCCTATTTCTCCCGGTGCGTGTCCCCCCATGATGTGACCCCTTTCCTGCCCTGACATTGTCTACAGCCAAGCAGACAGATTAGGGTTGAGATAGACCAGCCTCCATGCAGGGAGAGCTTTCTACTCGCTGTTCTCACAGGTACCCTCAGGTTTCCAGATGCCCAGCTAGACCCGAAGGGCCCCACACCCAGGCCAAGTAACCCCAGACTTGCTGCAGAGTCAGGTGGAGCCCCCTGGAGCTCTGACCTGGACTGGGCTCCGCCGCCAGACGAGCCTGACATGGTGCCATGGAAGGAAGTGGAGGAGCAGTGCTCTGCACCAAGTCAACACCTTGGGAAGAAGTCGCTTGATCAAATCAAAGTCCACAGGGAAAATGTCTTCTCGGAAATGGTCCTCTCTACCTGTTACGAGGTGTCAGATGTTGCACTGATGGGGGGGAGCGGGGTGCCACTTAGACATTATAGACACCACAGAAGTGAAAATAAGTCCAGTTTACAAAAACCTCAGAAGTTTATGAGACTCGGTTGAGCTGAGCCCTGCACTGCAGTGTGCAGAAAGCCGTGCAGTTCTGATATTGACCTTCTGTTTCTGAAATTTCTTGAACTGAACTTTGCACAGCTAGGTTCTGAGCAGGTTTCTTTCTCAGAGTGGGAGGTCCTGCACCCCTGAGATGGGAGCGGTCAGACAACAGACCATCAGAGTTATAAGAGGGGACCGGGTGTGTGAGGGATCTGCTCCAGGAAGACTTGGGGCTCCCAGAGAAAAGCCGGCCCCACCTCCTGGAGGAGGCAAGTTACCCCCCTAGAGCTAAGGGGGGAGAACCCTTAGGGAGGTGGGGGTGCCAATCAAAGGTGATGCAAAGGAGGGAGAGGATGTCTGTGCTTATCTGCTACCAGGGAGGACCCAGCCTCAGGAAGAAGCCCGGAGCTACAGCTCATGGAAAGGGGGCAGGGAAGGCCCCTCAGTCCCCAGGGTCACATGATATGGGAGGTCATCCTGTCCCACTCAGGCCTGGGGTTGGGATTCCTTGAATCCCAGAAATGAGGCCCCAGCAGGGACACAGCTGGATGACCAGTGAGTCTGAGTCTCTGTGTGATCAGCAACACCCAGGTGGCCGTGGGAATTGAGTCCTCTCAGGAGGGTTCTCCAGAGAGAAGGAACCGATGCCCACATGTCCACATATGGGAGGAGGTTGACGCAGGTATGAAGAGCCATGGAGACTTCCTATCTGCGAAGGAATTGGAGAACATTCTCCTAAGCCCCACGTAAATGGAAAAGCCAGCATCCTATGTGCTCAGTACTAATTTGAACCTGGTAGATCAATAACTACAGGTCCACAGGAGAGAAAGGCACAGTGAAATTCAAGAAGCAGAGAGTGGGGAGGGAGTTTGGTAAGTTCCCACCTAACGGCATGGGTATGGGACATCTCCTGGTGAAGGACTCAGCTACAACTCAGTGTTTACCTCAGGGGTCCTCAAACTTTTTAAACAGCTCACTGTCCCTCAAACTATTAGAGGGCCAGACTGCAGGCCCCGGAATGAGTTAACTGCTAAGCAGGACAGGCAGTGGTGGCAAAAACACCCAGCAGGCTGGATAAATGTCCTAGGCAGGCTGCATGTGGCCCACAGGCCATAGTTTGATGATGCCTGGTTTACCTTATAAATGCAAAAAAAAATGTAACCTAATTAGATATACCCTCTTATGAACCCAAAATTTTAAAAAAAGGAATTGGTTCATGCAGTTATGGGAGTGGGCAAGTCCAAAATCTGCAGGGTGGGCCAGCAGGCTGGAGAGCTGATGCTGCAGGTCGCGTCCCCTCTGCCTCGGGAGGTCGCCCTTTCATGCTACTCAGGCCTTCACCTGAGCAGGCATCAGCTTTACTCAAAGTCCACTGATTTAGATGTTACTCATCCAAAAATCACCCACACAGAAACCTCCAGAATCATGTTTGACCACACACTCAAGCACTGTGACCCAGCCAAGCTGACACAACTGTAACAGTCACACACCCACCGACCCCAGCCAGGCTCACGGCACTGTGGAAGCCTGCAGGTAGACAAGCCTTTTCTCTCCCACTCTCCTTTCTCCAGAGGTGTGAGCACGGGAAGAGGGAGGGGTGGTGAGAGGAGCCAGTGTGTCCCAGGCCTCTGGGGTCCTACCTCAATCCTGGCCGCCTCCCGCTGACTTCAGCCCCAGCTGGGAGAAGATGGCAGGGAGACCTCAGCCCACCTCATGCTAACGTGTGTTCCAGCGATAATCACCCTGGATGAAGGTCGCAGGCAAGGAAGCTTCATTCCGGGCTTCCCAACAGGGGACAGAGGCCAGAGCTCAGTCCAAACTGAACTCCACTGAACCACAGTATAGAGGGGTTTTTTAAACCATATTTGTTTTAAATTTAAGCTTAATATAGGTCATATACGATTAGGCTACACTGCTTACACTTGTTAGGTACAGGGGTTTTCTAAGAGCCAGTGGGTAAAGGAGTAGGAAAGCCCTGGCTGTGGTTAGGCCACCTGTGTTTGCTAAGTGGCTTGATTCGAAGGAAAATGGACTTCCTCCTGTCTTTATGGCAGCTCGGAGCCAGACGCCTGTGGAAGTCGGGCTCCCATATTTCCACAGGAGCTGGGAGACGGATGCCGTGTTCTGTAACGGACAGCGCCCCAGTGTCAATCCTGGGCTGTAAGCCTGGTAAGAGGCTTTACACCTGCAAGGGGCAGAGAAAATTGACTATCGCAAGTTCTCTAAAGTAAATGCTCTCAGTAAAGGGAGATCAAAGGCCACAGGTCATGAGGAAGCCTGTCAGGAGTCCTGTCCTATGGGGCTGGTGAAGGCTGCTTGGTTGAATGTCCTGCCTCAGCCAAGGTCTCCTCTCCTCCCTGCCCTGGAGCTGCGGAACCTTGTCACTGTGGGAGGTCCTTTATCAGAGGTTGAATATCAAGCGTGGACAGCAGGGGCGGGAGCCAGGGGAGGAACACAAATGATCCTCAAAGATCCACTACCTTCCTCAGAGGTTCTGCCGGGGTTAAGCCTCCTCCCCCAGGGGTGCCCTCAGCAATGTCCCATGTTGCTTTTTCTCCTACCCTCCTTAAAGTGGAGGAGGTCACTTTAAGGAAGGCTTTTAGGGAAAACTTGCATTATGGGCAAATTTTAGAATGACCCACATGAAGTCTAATTTTCAAAGACCGTATGGGTAAATGATGTGGAAAGGCTTCCTTCTCTAAACTTTTAAAGATACTGGGTAAAATCATAACAAAAGGCCACCATATGAAGCTGAAAGTACAATTTAAGAAAAGAAAAAAACAGTTAAATCTCCAGGGACCTAAAACATACAGAGCAGAAAGGCAGCTGTCAGCCCCAAAGCTGTGCTCCCAGGGCAGAGGGGACTGGGCCTCCCCGTGGGAGGACGGGGGTGTGGGTGGAAGGGGGCCTCACAGGAAAGAGTCCTGGGGTGGCAGGAGGAGGACATAGCACAGGCAGGGGGAGCACTGACCACAGGTCTGGTTTGGAGTCAGAGGAGGAAGGGAGAGAGCTCAGAAGGTGAACGCTAAAAGGAACACTGAAAATGTCGGCTTAGAATCAGAGGAATCAACGTGCACTCAGGGTCTCAATGTATCTATGGATCAGTCCACCTAAAAATATGGACCTAAATGTGTGGCGGGTGTGACGTCCCATCAGCAAGGAGCACACCCAGTATACAGATTTGGCTTCTCAACATCATTCTCTGCTATAGGAAGTCAGAGTTCCTTTGAGATACAACTGACTCCAGGTTTGGGGCAGAAAAGCATGAGAGGATGCCTTATTGTCCCAGAAAACAAGAAAGGGAGGAAAAAATGATGGGGCCTGTCAAAAGAGAGGAACCAGCTTAAAGAGGCCCCCATTGACCAAACTTGGAATAATATGAACATGAAAATAAATGTTAGTAAGAGATTAACTCATGGAATAAAATCGTAAACCATGAACCTATACTGACATAATACATTGAAAATCTGATGAGAAACAGGCCCTGTTCATAATATCAAAGTCCCTTATCACAAAGTGCTTATTAATTATAAAGAGAAAATGAGCAACTTTATTATGGAGAATCTGGCAAGTAGCACCTTGATCAAGGATCAAAGTGAACATCATCTAGAAAGGGGAAAATCTAGGCTACGATGAAATGAACACTGACGCTTTTGTGCTGTGATGAGATTCAGAGTGTGGGTCTTAAACAGGGTTTGGAAAACACCAAACAAAACCACACTGAAGAAATAACTGAGGAATAACCGGCCCAGGATCTTCACAACTGTCACGGTCATAAAAAGTCAGGACAAGAATGAAGAACTTTTCCAGACCAAACAAGTTTAAAGAAACATAACTTCAGCAATACACGCTTCTTCTGAATTAGATCCTTTGTGCTAAAGCACCAGTCTCCCACTTTTTTGGCACCAGGGACTGGTTTCATGGAAGACACCTTTTCTATGAAAAGATATGGGGGGGGGGTTGGTTTGAATCTGCAAGAAATTGATTTACCAGGTCTGCACTGTCAAACCTCTCTAACGATCATCTGTATTTGCAGCTGCTCTCCAGCTCCAGCAGCACCATCTCAGCCCCACCTCAGATCATCAGGCATTAGATTCTCACAGGAGCACAAAACAGACCCCTCACATGTGCAGTGGACAGCAGGGATCCTGTGAGAATCTGCTGCTGATCTGAGAGGAGGTGGAGCTCAGCTTATGATGCTAGTGGTGGAAGGGCTGTAAATACAGATAAAACTTCCCTCACTCACCCCCCTCCCCCGCTCACCTCCTGGCATGTGGCCTGGTTCTCAGTAGGCTACAGACCATTTGCACATAAAGTGGCAGGTAGAAACATTGTATCCATAATGGAAATTTTTCTTTAAGTTTGAAAGTGTTTTAATTTTTTTTAAATGAAAACTAAGCTTAACCCCTAAATGTAATAGGAATAAAATCTATAACTGCCCAACCAATATAGACAAAATTGGAACATAAAAACCTTTATTGGTTTTCAAAAGGTAGCAAAGGGGAGGAGGAGGACAAAGCCACCAACTGAAAGTGCAGCAAATGTTAGGCCCAAAATAAGGGTCTGGATTCAGCCCTGGGCAAATAAATTACACAAGAACTGTAACCGGATTAACCGCCCCGGGTAAAAGATATGTTTTCATTTGCTACAAAACAAATAACATTAAGCTATGTGATATTATGAAGAGACATGTCTAAAATTTGAGGTTGAAAATAATAGACTAAAAATAACCAGTCCATTTAAATTATTAAGGGTACAGAAGATCTGAACTACACAGTCACAAGCTCTTTCTGAAGCACCTGCCTGGGACACTGCACCCAGAACTCCTTTTCAGGCCTGCAGAGAGCAGCTTTGAAGTTGATCATGGGAAGCAAAGGAGGAAGTCTTAGGAAACATCAGGAAATCAATACTGTACCGAATAGTGAATTTTGAGGCCTGCTGTAGCCTCTGCCTATTCCTCTAATCCACGGCCAGCAGTGAACAGAGCAGGAGCTTTAAAACTCACAGAGAAGAACCTCCTTGCTGCTGGGGAAGTCACATTGGGCGTCCACCATGCACACTCCAAATAACTTCCCAGGTCTCTAATGGTCGAGCTGTGCTTTGCAGTGAAATCAATGCCTCATCACCCGAATCAGTTAAAAGCCTTGAGAACTAGACCCCAAGAAAACAGCCACCTCTGAGTCCTCTCAGTCCCTCCAGGCCCCTGCGACTTCGCAGACCATCTCCATCTGTTGCCTCTCTAATTTGGATTTACAAACCACTTAAACTAATACATGTTCTCCCAAAATGCAGGAATAACCTTAAATGACGTGAAGATACTTGATTTATTCTTCAATCCCAGTTGTTATTTTAGGACAGAAGGTGGTGATTATGAGTGTGTGAGAGAGTGTTTAGGGTATGTGACACAGTGTGAGTGTGTGTCTGTGCTCATGAGTGTGTGCGCATGCATACACAAGTGTGTATGTGCATGAGTGTGTGTACGTGTGTATTATGAGTGAGAGAGTGTTTAGGGTAGTGACACAGTGTGTCTGTGCTCACGAGTGTGTGTATGTTTGTATTATGAGTATGTGTATGTGTGCATGGGAGTATATGAGTGTTGTACCTGAGTGTGTGTGCATGGGTGTGCGTGGTCACATGGGTATGTGTACGTCCATGACTGTTGAGTATATGTACATGAGTGTGTGTGAGTGTGCACGTTGACATGTGTGTGCGTGTGAACATGGGGGTGTGTGTGTTTGTGGGTATGCATGTGTATGTGCTCATGAGTATGTTGTGTGTGAGCGTGTATGTGTACAGAGTTGGACAATTAAGTTCACAAACTCATCCTAGAAAAAGTACTACTCACCCATTGCTGAGTATCACACAGTCACTTTTTAAGTGCTCCCGTGGAAAGCTATGCACAGACACCAGGGCCCAGTCCACCCTTCAAAGCAACTCTGTAACTCGTTCGGGAATGACCACCAGAGTTGTCATTGTACTAAAAAATTAAGTTTGCAAACTCATCCTAGAAGAAGTGAATACATCATTCGTGAACATCACTATGGTTACCTTCAAAGTGGCCCCGCAGGAAGCTGTGCACTGATGCCAGCGCCTGGTCCCCCCTTCACAGCACTTTCTCTAGGATGAGTTCACAGATAGTCTAACCTCATATGCATATGTGTGTGTGTATGAGTGTATATGCCAACATGTGTCAGTGTGTACACAAGTGTGTGCATGCATGTATATGTGTGTGTATATGTGTATGAGTGTGTATGCATGAGTGTAAGCAGGTGTGTGAGCATGATAGTGTATGAGTATGTAGATATGTGCACGAGTGTTTGCATGTGATTGTGGGTTTGCATGTGACTGTGTACACATGTGTATGAATGTATGAGCATGAGGGTGCATGTGTGTGAATGAGCAAGTATGTGTGATCGTGTAGGTGTGGATGAGTTTATGAGTGTGAGTGTGCATGGGTGTGTATATGGGTATGTGCACAAGAAGGTGTGTTAGTGTGTGCATGAGTATGTATGTAAGTGTGTGTATGCATGTATGCACGTGTGTGAGTATGGGTATGTGCCCATGAGGGTGTGTGTGTGTGTACTGAGTGTGTGCTGGGTGGGGAGGAGGGGGGATGCACGGTGTGAAACCCACATTGTTAGAGCTGCCTGGGGGCCTCAGGCGGTGGGAACGAGAGGAAGGGTTTTCCAGCAAATGGGAAGGAAACGAAGTTGGCATAAAGGGCCCAGGTGCCCGGCCTCCCCTGCTCCCCAGTGTCCCTGAACAAAAAGGAGGTGAACAGTGTAGAGCTTCCTATTATCATTCCAGGCTTATGATAAAATTGCCAAACCTCATGAGGCAGGGATCTGGGGAGGAAGAGAGGTGAGTGGGCCAGTTTGGTGCCCCAGCATCCCCTGACCTGAACAGGTTCCGGACACAGCAGGGCACGGGACACATTTTCAATGCTTCAGGGGCCCTTCCCTGGGGCTCAGCACCCCCAGCTCGGACCTTTGCCACTCATCACCTGACTGTGAGAAGCAAGTTGTCACTCCCTGCCCTGTACCTGTTCTTCCTGGGGGTGGGGGAGGCAGGAAGTGGGGGCTGAGGACTCTGGACGGTGAATTGCCCGGCACCGCCTGCTCTCACTGCCCTGAGGCTGTCGTGTCCTTGTGGCCCCGCTGTGGCACATTAAGATAGCAATGTTTCAAAGTCCTTAAAAGAAAATACTGTGGATTGAGAGCTTTAAAAACACTCTATAAAGTTTTTCAGCCCAGAAATACGGATTTGTATGTTTTCATGAGACTTTTACCGAACCATGCAAGCCACTGGCCTGGTGCCATCTGTCCTCTATCTGTAATCCCTTTTCTACTTTGCAGGACAAGTGTTTTTGTCTTAGGATATGTATTTTATGACTCCTGCTAAAACATTAATTGGGTGATAAAAAAGAAAGCAAGCAGGTATTTAGAAAGTGATGCCAACGTGCTGGCATTCTTTTCAGATGTAGAAAAAAACCCAAGCAGAATTGTTAATTAGATATTTTGTGAACAGAGATACCTTCTGATAAATGCTGCCAGGCTATACAAAGGGCACGCTTGTCCCCAAACAACTGTTTGGCATGTTAAATTGAACACCCAAAGAATAGAGTTTCCGATTAATCTTTCAAGTACACAGAAGATAACAATTTGATTTTTATCTGTCTTGCATTTTCAAGACAACACAAGCCAGTCCTCATTTAATTGGGGCTTGGCTTTGGAAGGATAGATCGATATGATAAATAAATCACCTTGAGCAAGGACTTTATTGGTATTGGCTGAATATTAATAGTCAGGTTGGGTCTGGTTTGTCCTGACCCTCTGCAGACTCCAGGCCGATTCATTGACGACAGTCTCAGGAATGGCACAAAGGGGATCAGGTCAATGATTTCCCAGAGTTAATATGAACAGAAAATGTTCAGCCTATTTTTGAGGATAAATGGCAGCACCAATTTCTAATAGATGAATGAAGCTTAAATGGGATGGTTCTTTTTAATTGGGTAATCTTTCAGTTTTCCATAAATACCACTGGTTCCCAGAGCTTTTGTCTGGCCAATTGTGCTGGAGATCACGACTGGCTCTGGCAGAGATTCCCTGTGGAGAAGGTATGGGCTGAGGGAGCAGGAAGCCACTCAAGAATTACCAGCAAACTGAAATGATCTGGCTTTGTATTCGGTCGGCTTTTCTGCCCAGGAAAACCCCCTGAGCGGGGCCCCCCCAGCACTGTGCTGACCTCCCTGGCAGCACCTGCAGGGTCTGCCGTGTTTCCCCGACAGCACCCGGTCTGCAGAGGAGGCTGCTGTCTGTCTTTGTGTCCATCTTTGTCTCTCCCTGATGAAACGCTCAAGGTCACTGAACTCTCTAAATACCGACACCAAGACGGGACCCTCCCTGCACTGCCCTGCTTTCTCATCCATCACCTCTCATGCCCACATCACTCCCTCTCAGGTAACGAGGACACCCTCACCGCCCAGAAAATATCCTCAGCTTGTAAAATATCTTCATTTTCCAAACAACCAACTCTGCTTAAATGTGGAAATGGATGGTGGCACTGACAGCTGACTCACCTAACAAATGTGTATAAGGAGTCTTTTGCTGTACAGGATCTCCAATGTCTCAGTGTTATAATTTGAATCCAATCTTTCCTTTACCATCCAAGCAAGATAGACATCATTTGGGGATTTTTTGAGACAGAGTCTCACTAAAATGGACATCATTTATGGCAAAAACACAAACTCGGGACAGAAACCAGGTTCTTGCAACCAGGAGATTCAGCTTGGATGAGTCACTTGGTGCCTTTAAACCTCGACTTCTTCAGCTGTAAGATGGAAATAATTAAACAAATATGGGGAAAGATCTCATCACACTGTAAGCACTAACTACAAGCTCTCTCTCCAATCACTACCCCACAGAAAGGACTTTTGACTCTTTCAGCCAACTAAACTGAAATGGCTACAACAATTTAGCCGTACACCAAAGCTAGTTATCCTCTCTTCTGTATTTAAGAACTTGTTAGCCAGATGACTGGGAAAAATCAAACCCAGGCAGGCCATGTCTGCTGACAGCAGCAGGTGGAGGAAGGTGCCAAGGCCTACACTCCCCTCCTCACATTCCCCCAGATGTCAATGAGAAAGACTCTCCTCACCATTTGGGGGATCAAAAACAAAATATTCAGATGAGAAAGTGCTTTCCAAAGTGTGGTGATAGGGGCTAATACAGCTGTTCTGGCAGGTGCAGCCAAGTCTGGAGGTGGAGAGGAGCAGGCCGGTCCTCCTCCCACCCACGTGCTGGGGTTTGAAGAGCTCCCGAGTGCTCAACCCCCCCTCTGGCGTCAAGCTAATCAAGGCAGCTGATTCAGAGCACTCTAACTGGGCCAAGGCACCATGCTCCAGGGAGGAAGCCGGTTATTCATACTGTATTAACTATTTATATGGATTGCTTTTATCCCATTGTCACCTAGTAGGCAAAAGCCTTTAAAAAATGGAATTAATGAGACGAAATGAGAGGGTGCTTAGAACACTCCCTGTGTGAGGGGCTCGTCTGCAACTTGAACCCCACCTTGGAAATGAAAACAAGGTAACCTAAACATTTGTACCCTCATATTAATCTGAAATTTAAAAAACAATTAAAAAATTATAAAAATTTCACCTTATCATAAATTTTAGTCAGAAAAATTACTCCACACTTCCCACAAAACAATACCCCATTCATTCTTCATGGAGTCTAACATTTACTGTGTTCTGAACTCTGTAGCAATTGTGACTCAAGTTTGGTTAAAGATTTTAAAAACTTGCACCTAAATTTTTTTTTTTAAATGGAATTCAAAACATGTTTTCAAGGGAGAAAAGGAAAGAAGAGTCCTCAGAATAGCAGGATGGTGCCAAGGGACTGCAGGGTGAAGAGCCCCAAGACAGGAGGAGGGGAGGCCACAGAGCCCTGGGACAGGGGGAGGGGAGGCCACAGAGCCCTGACACAGGAGGAGGGGAGGCCATGGAGCCCTAGGACAGGGGGAGGGGAGGCCACAGAGCCCTGGGACAGGGGGAGGGGAGGCCACAGAGCCCTGACACAGGAGGAGGGGAGGCCACAGAGCCCTGGGACAGGGGGAGGGGAGGCCACAGAGCCCTGGGACAGGGGGAGGGGAGGCCACAGAGCCCTGAGACAGGTGGAGGGGAGGCCACAGAGCCCTGGACAGGAGGAGGGGAGGCCACGGAGCCCTGGGACGGGGGAGGGGAGGCCATGGAGCCCTGGGACAGGGGGAAGGGAGGCCACGGAGCCCTGAGACATGACGAGGGGAGGCCACGGAACACTGAGACAAGAGGAGGAGTGGAGGCCAGGGAACCCTGAGGCAGGAGAAGGGGTGGCCACAGAGCCCTGAGACAGGAGGAGAGGAGGCCACAGAACCCTGAGACAGGGAGGGGAGACCACGGAACCCTGAGACGGGGAGGTGAGGCCACAGAGCCCTGGGACAGGAGGAGGGGAGGCCGAGCCCTTACAGTGCAGGAAAATCTTGTATAAAGAGTTTAAGATGTGGCTTGGTGCCTGTAGCTCAGCAGCTAGGGAGCCAGCCACATACACTGGACCTGGTGGGTTTGCTCCCAGCCCAGGCCTGCCAAACAACAATGACAACTACAACCAAAAATAAAAAAAAAAAAATAGCTAGGCATTGTGGCAGGCACCTATTCCCAGCTACTTGGGAGGCTGAGACAAAAGAATCACTTAAGCCCAAGAGTTGGAGGTTGCTGTGAGCTGTGATGCCACAGCACTCTACCAGGCAACATAGTGAAACTCTATCTCGAAAAAGAGTTTAAGAATTTGGGTGGGAGCCTGAGAAGTTTTTTAGGGTCTGTCCTTGTCAAACAGAGAGACTGAGATGAAGTTCTGGTCTCAAACACAGCCCTCAGGGTCCATGCTGTGTCTCCTCAGACACCTCTGGTTATTTGTGGTCTCACATATGTACCCGTCTAGCCCCCAGTCTGAGCACCGCCCTGCTCCCAGCACCCTAAGGCTTGGACCACATGTCCTGGGACCATCTCTGTCCACACAGAGCCAGAGCAAAGGCTTCCTCTGCCCAGAAGCTGAATGTCAGAGGGGCCAAAACCATCCAGCTACCGGGCAGGTCCCCTTTACTCTAGTTCACTGACAGACTTTTTAACTTTTCATTTCTTTTCCACACTTGGTCCTAAGAAGGGAGAAAGAGAGGGAGAAAGAAAGACACAGAGACAGAGAGAGAATGTGCATTAATCTCCCACTTTCACTGAGCTCTGCCTCGTATGTCAGGGAAAAGAGAGCCAAACGCTGCCCTCTGTGAAACAGAGAAACGAGATTTAGTCCCTCATAATTGCGGACGATAGGTGTCTTGCTGAACTGCAGCCCAAGCAGGGAGAGAAAAACCCAGAGGATATATAGCAAAGTGCCCTGCATGACAATGTGAATTAACTAAGCATAATTTACTGTTCTAAGAAAATCACTTTTATTTATGTGCACGTGCTAATGTGTTCTGACGTGCTCCTAATTTCTATTTTGTTATTTATAAAACAGAAACCTGACAATTCACTAAATCACCACAGGCAGTTGCTTCTAAAATCTGTTCCACTTGCTGGACACAAATTATTTTTTATTTAAGAACTGCCCTGGGTTTCAAAGATTCAAAGTTTGCAATTAGGAGTAAATAAATCAGATGATTGCCTAAAGTCATAAACGCAGGGGTCCTCACTGAAAGTATGATTCTACCGTGACCGCCAAGGTGCTGAAGAGTCCACCCCTGCGTTGCTTCTTTAGGTCAAAGAATTGAACAAGGAGGTTCCTGCCCCGGGCAGAGTCCCTGTCAAAACCAGAACACCGCATCTTAGAAAATTTGAAGACAGTTTATTTGCAAAGGGACTCATTACAAACGTGTGGACAGAGTGTAGGGAAGTCAGATTGGAACGGGCAGGAACCCAGGGACAACAACTGTGGACCTGTCCTCATTCTGAGGATAGTTCACACAAGCTGAAGAAGAGGTCGCTGCGTCCCCAGAAGGTAAGAAGTCCCACAGGGCAGCCCTTCTTGAAAAGAGCAGATATTTTAGTAAAAGGGCTCCAGACTGGCCCCTGAGCCCACTCTCCTGCCTAGCTGGCTTGTTCCAAGGGCTCTTTACCTGGGTGGAGGGGATGGCACCACAGGCAGCTCCAAACAGAAACCCTGCAGCAAAAGGATCAGAGCAGGTCCAAGGCCAGAGCGGGCAGGCCCTGGGGAAGGCCAGGACTTCTGAAACAGAAACTCACTGACTTGCAGATGGCAAGAGCCTGGGGCTGGGGACCAGGAAGGCTGGTCCTCAGGTGCATCCCTCACATTTCAGAAAAGCCTGTAAACCAAGGTAGGGCTGGGGGAAGGCAGCTGATTGTGTGGCTGAAGTGTCTTTGAGTTGTTTGACAGGGAGGAAATTGATTGTTGTTTGTAATCTTTACCCTTCTAAAGAGGGTAGAAACCAAGGGCTGGTCTTCCTTTCTGCTGTCCCTACTGACAGCCTCATTTTCACATGTAAGTGTGAAGTCTGGATTGCTCAGCCCCACTGTCATCTCCTAAGGGCAGATCTTGTCAGACCTCTTTCTTTCCCCCAAAGAGCGTGAATTGTACAGAATTTCATCTCAATACATACTGGCTCGTTGATTAAGGAGTAAAGAGAGAGTCTCATTCTAAGTGACAAAAACAAGTTATAAACTATTTTAAAGAAGCAGCATTACTGCTTTTTGCCACACGGAACAAGGTAACCTGAGATCAAGTTAAGTGACAACTTAGAGGTTTCCTTTGCTGCTTTTTGGAGGAGATAAGTGTTTGTGAGCGGTGTTTTATTTTACTGATAGAGTTAGGACATTGTATGCTGTGCCAAATGGAATGTGTAAGAAAAGATTTAATGCGAACGTCGTAATTTAGCTTTTTAAGTAACTTGTGGGCACAGCTTGAGTATTAACCGCTTTTTTAACGTTGCCTTCTTCAGAAAGAACAAAGGTCAACCTCAGCCTTGTTCCTGGCCTCTGATCACAAAGGAGGGATTCCAAAAAAGGATAGAACGTACTCGTTTGCAAAAGGGATTTAAAACAGCTGGTCTGAACGGAGAATGGAGCGATTTTACTGTAATTTTTTTAACAAAAAGAATTAAGCCGAACGATGAAGAATATAGTTTTCATAATCATCTCTACTCCATAAAAACACTGGGAGGATGAGCAGTGGATAAAATGAAAGTTAGAATTTAGCAAAATAAGGGGGAGTCGATCGAGATCACTAATATGGTCAAATATACAAGTCCCAGTGTCCACGCTGTTTCACACCCGGACACACAGTCCCCCTCTGTGACCCTGCCTTCTCCCTCCCACCTGACTCT
>CAUYQV010045217.1:0-12386 GCA_963574575.1 Galagoides demidoff
TAAGATGGAGTCTAATATAGTTTAGAACAAGTGATCTTGGAGTAAGTTAATAAATAAACTTGGGAATCAATATCATCACCCCTGTTGGAAACTATTTTCTCCTTCATAACTCTCAGTCAGACTTCAAAGACCCTGGGCAACCGAAGAAGAACACACACTCAGGGAAATCACCTATTCATTTGTTTATTTCCCTACTCCACCTTCCAGGATGCAAACCTTTGAGTCAGAAAACTGCCTACCTGTGTGATGAAGGAAAAAAAAAATTATTAACTTTCTGGAAAGTTTTTTTCTAATAAAAATGGGGCCAACCCTTCCTATACCACTTCCTCTTCCCAGTGGTGCTGAGGAGCAAACGAGACAATGGATGTGAAGGAGAAGTTTTCTGCGTCAGGAAATGCGGTGCAGACATGATCTAACGGCAACATCTCCCTGAGAGACGGTGACCTGACTTGAGACCAGGGATGGGCCTCACGAGCCTGTCTGCTCTGACTGCTCATCTTACCTACCAGTCCGCTAATGCCTGCAACCATCTAGACTTCACCCTCCTTATTTCAGGACACCCATTCAAACCACATTCAAAGATTCTGGCTGCTTCTTGAGCATCCCACATGACTTTGTACACATTTTTCCTGTGTCTAAAACACGTTCTGTTTAATCTCTAATTCTGGTCCAGTCTCTGAATTTCTGCTCATCTCCTGAAACCCAGTTAACGTCTTTCCCTAGCTTCACCCGAATCCCTGTCCTACTCAGGCAGAAATATGCCAACTGCTTATTCCTTCGCGCTTGGTAATCATGTTACTGATGCCTCTCTTACAGTATTAATCAATTACTTTTAGTTATTGACTCAGATGTCAGATGCCCCAGCTATTTTATCAGTATTTTAATGGAATGGGACAAGTCCTAACAGGCATAATGAATTAAATGATAATCGTGTTAGGCAACAAATCTGCATGATTATCTCATATATTTTAGAAACAACACAGCTCCTGGTTGCAGGTACTTCCCAAATCTTGCAGGAAGTGAATTTAAAATGACTCCATGAGGTCGAAATTGGCATTGAGAGGCTCTTTTGTTCTAAGCTCAATGAGAGGATTTTTCCTGTGTCTCTTATGCGTTCTGGTGAACTCCAAGTTCCTTGTGGGCAGGCTCCCCAGTTGACAGTTGTCTGCTTTACAGTTCTTAGCAGAAAGCATGTGGCATATACTCAGTCATACCAGAGTGTCACTTTTTGTCCCTCTTTTGCAGGATTCTAAAGTGGAGATCAAGTGTTATGTTGACGCTTCTTGCTGTTTTTGCCCATTACACACTTCCCCGGTATGGATTCCTAGTGCCTTGTCTGTCAGAACATTGCCAACCTAGCAGATGTGACAAACGTTCATGGCTCTCGTTTTGTCCCCAGGCCACTCTGCTCATGTGTGGTATATCACGATTAGTTTGATAAATGACATTAGTTCTTGGAGGACCAATTGCTCCATCTTCTCTCAAATGCAGTAAAATTATAATTCTGTACAAGGAAACCAGAATATTTGATTTTTTAAATAATGATGTGCGTGTTCTTTGGAAAGAAGCTTTCAATTTGGGAATTCAGGGCACCTTTGGAGACATCTGGGGTCCAAGGACCTGTGAAAGCTATAACCCAATTATAGCCCAAAAATATGGGGAAAGGGGAAAGGGAGGGGATGAGAGGGAGGAGGATGGGTGGAGGGAGGGTAATTGGTGGGACCACACCTATGGTGCATCTTATAAGGGTACATCTGAAACTTACTAAATGTAGACTATAAATGTCTTTATATTTTAAACTGAAAATACAAACTTTTTAAACTGAAACCTGAGGCACACTTTGTTGCTTCTTTGTGAACAGAAGCTAATTAAATTCATTAGGTTCCAAAAGATTTATTTATTTGGAGAAAAGGAAAGGGGTCAGTGTCTCTAACAATGTTTTCCTGTTTACTTCAGACAGCAAACAATATATTAATACATAAGTATCTATCAATCGGTAAGTGGACAAATAAAATGAAATTCACCCCTGCAGTAGAGTACTTACAATTGTATAATTTAAAATATACAGGCTGACTATGAAGTCCACGCGCAATTTAAAATAGTGTGCAACTTAAATTCGCGCACAAACTTTATGGACACCCTGTATTTTTTTTTTAATAAAGCTACAATAATAGGCAGTGGCATGGATTAATCTCAAAAGTATGCTCACTGAAAAGTCAAACATAACAGACTCAATACTGCAAGCTTCTCTTTACATTCATTTGCAGAAGAGGCAAAGCTGTAGGACAGAAAGCACATCAGGGTTCGGTTGGGGGTGGTGTGGGAGTTGCATTTAAATAGATCAAAGTAATTTGTGATGGTGATGAAAATATTCTACAACTGGGTCATAGTGATGTATGAACGTATTGTATTTGAATTTCCTGACAATCACCATAAGTACAGGGGTTTTCTCAAACTATCCAGCTATATAATATGGAAAAAAAAAGTATCAATATGGCTGGATACTTTCCAGACAGCCCTAGTGTACACCTAAGCTGGGTGAATTTTAGGTACATACGTTTTTCTCTTTAAAAGCAGTTATTAGCTCTCAAAGGAAAGATACAACTTAATTCTAGGCTTTTTTTTTTTTTAAAGTAGATTTGAATAGTCTGTCTCCTAGGGGTGAGAACTTGGTGTAACGGGGGGAAATCATGGTAGAGAGAGGAGATATGCTCCTTAAACCCTTGACAAGAATCTAGGGGTTTTAGGGATGGTATCACTCATATGTCAGAGACTACTCACTTCAATTTAAAGACTGATCTAGGGAATTTTTCTCTTTCTTCATAGTAAGAAACATCACTGGGGATATGAAGCTTTTGTTGAAAGTTGGAAAAAAGTGAAATCATTTTTAAAACATCATAGATTCAGAGAAATAGCAGAACTAGCTTTATGCAGGATCCTTCTGCTTTTGTATTTTTACATGTGTGGCCTGATGGAGAGATACCTGGCAACTGTTTGTGTTTTTGGTTGTGTATTTGAGAACTTAGAAAATAGTGGGGAAATGGGTAGAAAAGTGATATCACAAAAGTAGAGTTCAGCTATGCATGGTTTAGCCATGTATGGCTGTTAAGAATCATAGGCAGGAAATAATAGTCATTATGAAAATAAAGAATTTTTTGTGAGTGAATCAACGAGCAGGGAAAAGGGAAGAAACTGAAGATTACATAGTATTTTCTTTGCTACTGTGAAAAAACAGAATTAGAAAGTGGGGAGGATTTGGCAACCTTAGTATTCCTAAGAGGAGAAAGATAAAAGGTTAAGAGAGTTGAAGATAAGTAGAAGAAATATGGAAAGAAAGGGGTGAATTGATAGATGGCTTGGTAATGTTAGACTTTTTAAAAAGAAAAACTGGGAAAGTTATTAGAACTATTGCTTGGGAGGGATGATGAGGCTGTCTGATCTCCTTTCTCATGGTTAGCTACACAGTTTTAGGGGATCCCCTTGGCCAAGAGGGGGTCCATTCAGTCAGCTGCTGGGGGGAGCCTTAAAATTTTAAGTTCACAATACTATATGCCATAAAAGAGCTCTCAGTGAATTAAAATCACAGAAAGTATGGTCTCCAACTATGTTGAAATTAAAAGTCAACAACAGGAAGTTTGCAAATCCCCAAACACTTGGAAATTAAACCATACATTTCTAAATAACCAATGTGTTAAATGAATCACAAGGGAAATTAGAAAACAATTTTAAATGAAAAAGTTCAGCATGTCAGAATGTATAGTGGGCAGGTAACACATTGCTTAAAGGGAAATTTATACTTTTAAATGCTCTTATGTAAAAGGTATTTAGAGGCTATTAAAATAGATGCAAAAATCCTTATAGCACGATATTAGCAAACCGAATCCAATAACAGTTAAGAAGATTTATACACCAGACCAAATCAGATGTATCCAAAAATCAATTAATGTTGTTATACCACATTAATAGAAGAAATAATAAAACCCAACTACACAGACACAGAAAAAGCATTTGACAGAATTCAACACCCCTTCATGATGAAAACTCAACAAACTAGGAATAGAAAGTACCTTCCCTAACCTAATGAAGGGTATCCAGGGAAAACCTATAGCTAATATAATGGCAAAAGAATACTTTTCTCCTTAAATCAACAAGTCAAGAATATCTGCTCTCATTGTTTCTATTCGATGTTGCAATGGAGATTTGGAGATCTATCCAGTTCTTGAACCCTGTTCCTCCTGCAAAAGACTAAAGGCATCAGATTGGGGGCAGGGGGGGAAGTGAAATTGTCTTTATAAGTAACATGATTCTTTAGAATATGATTCTAAGGAATCTATCCAAAAAAACTACTAGGGGCAGCGCCTGTGGCTCAAAGGAGTAGGGTGCCGACCCCATAGGCCGGACGTGGTGACGTGGTGGGTTCAAACCCAGCCCTGGCCAAAATCTGGGAAAAAAAAAAAAAAGCTACTAGAACTAATTTAGCTAAGTTGTAGGATACCAATCAATATTTAAAAAATTGAAATTATATTAGCAATGAATAATTATCTCAAAATTAAAAAAAAGCCCTCCAGGACAGCACCAAAGAAAATATAAGAATAAGTTTATTTCACTGAGAAATAAAAAATATTGCTGAGGGAAATTAAGGAAGACCTAAATAAATGGAGAGACCTTCCATGTTCATGGATTAGAGAATTCAATACTGTTGTGATAGCAGTTTTCCTTAAATTGTTCTGTAGACTCAGCTCAATCCCTATCAATATCCCAGCAGCAATTTTTTCTAATTGACAAGCTGATCCTAAAATTTATATGGAAATGCACAGTATCAGAAATAGCCAAAATGATTTGAAAAAGAACAAAATTAAAGGAATTACCCTACCAAATATCAAAACTTACTGTAAAACAGTGGTTCTCAACTTTCCTAATGCCGTGACCCTTTAATATGGTTCCTGATGTGGTGACCCCCAACCATAAAATTATTTTTGTTGCTACTTTATAACTGTAATTTTGCTACTGTTATGAATTGTAAACATGCAGGATGGTCTTAGGCAACCCCTGTGAAAGGGTCGTCCGACCCCCAAAGGGGCTGCGACCCACAGGTTGAGAACCACTGTAAAGCTACAATAATCAAGACAGTGTTTACTGACAACAGCATAGGGAGAGAACGCAATGGAACAGAATTAAAGAGTCCAGAAATAAACCCTCATGTATATATGGCCAATTGACTGGTAGCACGTATGTCTAGATAATTCAGTTGGAGAAATGGGGCTGTGACAATTGGATATCTGTATTTTAAAAGAAAGAAAAAAAGGGAGAAAGTTAATTAGACCCTTACTTCCTTACAAACCTGAAGGTAGAGCTAAAGCTATCCAGCTTCTAGAAGAAAACAGGAGAAAAATTTTGAGATCTTGGTTTAGGCAAAGATTTCGTTATGATATCAAAAACAAACTCTATAAAAAAACAAGTTGATAAATTGGACTTCATCAAAATTAAAATATTAAGGGCTTCAAAAAGCACTGTTAAGAGAATGAAAGGACAGGCCAAAGACTCAAAGAAGATATTTGCCCATATATATACATCTACTGTAATAAAATTGCATTCAGAATATATAAAGAACTCTTACACCTCAAAAAGAAGACGACTTAATTTAAAAATTGGTGAAATCAAACTTTATTTAATAGATATTTTCACCAGAAGATATGTAAACGACTAATAAACACAATTTTTCATTAAGAGCATTGATGAAGTTCACACCACCATGAGAAACTATTCCAGAATCAAAAAAAGACAATTCCACGTATTGGTGAGGATGAGGAAAAAAACATCCCCCTATACTGCTGGAATGTATAATCCCTTTGTATACAAAACAGATTGGCAGTTCCTTAAAAAGTGAAGTATTAATCTATCATATGACTCTGCAATTCCATAGAGTTGCCAGGTAAAACACAGGATGCCTGGTTAGATTTGAATGTCAAAAAAACAACAAATAATACTGCATGGAACATAGTCATACTAAAAAAATGTTGTTGTTTATCTCACATTTAAATTTAACTGGGCAGCCTGTATTTTAACTCGCTACATCTTTTAACCCTAATCTAAGAAAAATGAAACCATGTCCACCCAAAGACTTGGAGGTGAACGTTTGCAGCACCATCATTTGTAACAGCCAAAAACAGAAACAATCCATCTGTCTACCAACTGGTGAACTGATTTTTTAAAAAGCGATGCGTTTACATAATGATTTATGGACTGATCCTTGCTGCAATGTGTGGATCAACCTCAAAACCACCATGCTAAGTCAAGAAAGTGGGATGAAAGGCCACAGTGGTCACGGGGGACCTTTTGGGATGATGGGAATGTCCTAAAACTTGATCTGTGATGGATGCACAACTCCGTAAATTCACTGAACACCATTCATTGTACACATGCAATGGGTGAATTTTATGGTGTGTAAATTGTACTTCAATAAATCTGTTAAAGAAAAAATATGAAATTCACCTTCTGCCTTTCTTGGCACCCAGCATTCTTCATGTGCCAGCTCTTGTTCCCCATGCACCCTGCTTCCTGCCTTTCTGCTCAGGCTCTGCTTTCAGATGGAAAGACACTTTTCTCTCTGCCCTGCTGACCTGAATTATCCACAAGGCTTAGGACAAAAGGCATTTCCTCCACCACTCTTCCTCATTCTGCTTCTTGGTAGATCATGATGCCCCTTGGCAGAGTTTCCAAATCATTGAGTTCCGCCTCTGATTGCACTTCATTCCCATTTTGACCCCCTGAGGGATTTTTAGGAGTCTCTCCTCCTCTCCTCCCTTGAAGGAAGTAGATGGTGTCCATGCGTCTCCCTTTCCAAATACCTAACATAAAAATAAAATAGGTTTGATGATTATTTGCATGCTAGCTCTGCTGGATCCGTGGATGTCCAGGGAGCCTGGCATGTTTCGGGGGTGCTCTGTCTGAAGTACATCACCACTTCTTGGGGGGCCTTCTCTACATGTGCCCCACCACGCTGTTTCTGGTGCCACATCCTGTTGTACGCAGGCTTCTTTCTAAGTGCTTGTATTAATTAGTTTTGCATCCTTGTGTGGTTCCAGAGGTTGCTGCCGTACTAGATAGGAACACCCTGAGAACAGCACCCACCCATGTCTGATTCATTTCTGTGAACCTCTTGCCTAGCCCAGGGCTCGGCTCAGAGTGGGCCCTGAGAAAAGCTTGTTGAATGAATGAACATCCAGTTAAAGGAATCCTAAATGAATATGAACTGACATGACAGGACGCAGGATGGAGATGGATATTTGCTTTCTAGAAACAGCCCCTCCCCCTGTGCTTCCCAAATGGAGGGCCTGCAAGTCTTTTATAAAGGCATTCTTGACCTTGGCTTACCCTCTGGTCTTTCTGTTCTTTCTTACCACCCAGCCAATCTCTGGCCTCCTTTCACTATTCTGTTTATTGATTCCATCAACTACTTCCATGGTCTTTTTAATTAGTCTGTGTTTTTCTCATACTTGATGGCATTCTTTTTAAAACCTTGGGCTCTCTTTAGTCAGAACCTAGCCAGCACCTTTTAGAAAGATGGACATTTAGGACCTTTAGATTTAAGTTAGTTAAAGTAAAAGAATATCTTCTCAATAAATATTGTACTTTGACTATATAACAAGTCCTGTACATACTATTCACCTTTCTATTTCTTTTCATGGATGTGGACTGTCCTCCTTTAAACAACCAAAGCTCTTAGTAACAGCATTCCAGACTTCAGCTCAGCTTATGGGTCTGGTGACCCAGATGATTTTGGAAGTCTCTCCTGCTTTAAAATGTTGTGATTCAAATAAAGTTCTTTATAGGTTCTACTTTTAAGCCAACAAGTGAATGAAGTTTTGATTTTACGGGAACGTTCACATTTTCAATCTTTACTTTAAAAATGGATCAGATTTTGGATTATCAGATCATTGCACCTAAGTTCTTAAAGAATGTGTCCTACATGTGGTTAAGTGTGATCCGGAGATCTACATCCAGCTTGCCAAATACAAGCTGGATTTCACAGGATGACTCACCAGACATATAGTTTGATTCCTTCTAGATTCTTTGATGGCTTGGCTATGTTGAGTCATTTCAAAAGCCAGTTGAATGAGATCTGTGATTCTGGGTGTAAGGGACCTGACATGGTACCTAACACAGAGTAGGCCCCAATAAGTATTTCTTGGATCCATCCCTGCATATAGAAGTCTTACTGTCTAACTCTCGGAAATGCAGGCATCCTTTAATTTCCAGAATAAAGAGTCACATTGCCTCTCTGTTGACACATTTTCAGTGACCAGGATACAGTCATTGTGTTCATAGGGCATTGTTATTTTTGAAAAGTAACACTTATTTTAAAATTATTTATAGTTGGGTATGTGGCTCACACCTGTAATGCCAACTACTCAGGAGGCTGAGGCAGGAAGATTGCTTGAGGCCCGGAGTTTAGCCATCTCTAAAATTTTAAAAAAATAATACATAAAGAAAGAAAGAAACATGACTTCCAGCAGAGCAAAATATATCACCCTGTAACTCCTTCCCATTTGTCTTCTAGGGTTCCACATTCTGAGGCTTTGCCATAGCACAGTGAGTCAAAAATTAGAACCAAGTCCCCTGGGATGGGCTCTTGTCTGTTGGGTGAACAGACTCCCATTTGTCAAACTGTTGTTCATAGTTTCCCAGGAATCTCTCTATATGATCTTGATTTCTCACTCGTATCTAATCCATGTGTATGGGGGAAGATAACCCAGATTTCAGGCCTTATACAGATCTTAAAAGGTGGTGTTTAACAAACAAAACAGCCTTCCCAACTCAGCTTGTTCTCCAATAAATCTTCAATAGGTGGCAGTGTTGATCTTTTACTGATTTTTGTTCTCTTGGTATTTTTGGTCGGTTTGTTTTGTTTTCATATAAGAGAATAGTTGAGGGCTTTCACTTAGCTTTAGTTGAGGCTTCCACAAATGTGGTTCTTTTTTACTCAATCAGACCTTTTTTGCTTGGGGCTTTGCCAAAAGCAGTGTCTCCTAGGCAGGCTAAAAATTAGGTCTATCTACAAACTGACATTCTGTCATTTGAAATTTCTTAATTACAGAAGTTATATGTGGTTATAAAATTTCAAAAGTTGCAGAAGTAGAGAAAGAAAGTGAATGAACATTTTCCAGGTGTTTTGCTACGCATACAAACTGCATATAAATGTAAAGCAGACAGATACACTCTGTATAACTTCACACAAGCGGGCCCATAGTATCATCGCATTCTGCAACTCGACATTCACTTCCTGGCGTGGTGTGCCTTCTTCCCTATGATCTTCCTTCTTCCCTCTCTCATGGCTTATAACATTTACATTCTGCTCTAGAATTATAGTCAAGTCTTATAGGCTTGAACTACTGAATACTTAAGCCCCATAAAAATAGTATTTACCATATTGTGGTTATGTAAATATTAGTCACTGAAGAAACAAGTGTGATCAGATCTTTAGAGAAAGAATATTCCATATACTGAACCACTGCCACACAATAAATGTTCAAACCTTTGCCTTTTCATTTACTCTTTACTTCCCTCACTTTTACTCGGCTATCACTGCTTTTGTTTATTTTAGTATCATGTTTTTTAGTGTCATGTTTATTCCTTTCGTTTTGCCCAAGTCCCTCCTTAAGCAAATTTTACATTTGAGTGTGTACATGATACGTTTTCCTTTCACAGCTGATTTCTGGCCTGACCTGGAGGATAATTTAGGCTCAAATTCAGATTCCACTGGAATTTTAAAGGCATGATTTTAATGAATTTCTGATGGGAAGTTTGATGTTAGTCTTCATTTCTTTGTAGATGACCTCCTTTTTTCTCTCTGGAAACTTTTAGGACTTTCTTAGAGTTCTCACGGTTCGGAAATTGCTGCAAGTATCTAGGTAAGGGTTTTTTTTTTTTTTCATCCGTCTTGGTACTTAGTGGGCTTTCAGTCTGAAGGCTTGTGTTTTTCCCCAGCTCGGGAACATTTTCTGTCTTTGATTTGATGCCTTCCCTTTTTTTTTTCTTTCTGCTGAATTAATGGATATTGAGCTCCGAGAGCTTTCCTCTAGTCCTAGACTTTTATTTTTTGCTGCTTTGTCCTTTTCCTTGGATTCCCAGAGATTTCATTGGCTTCCAGATAACTGGTCTGGTTTTTAAGTTGGGCCATTCTATTATTCCTTCTGTTTTGTGGATTTTTTAAATTGTGACCATCATTATAAATTTCTAGAAATAACTGCTGCTTCTCTGATGGCTCCTTTTTTGTGGCTGCTGGCTCATTTTAGAGAGTTCACACACTCTCAAATCTCTCCAAAGATCATAACTTAACATTTTCTACTTCATCCTGTTGTTGTTTTCCCCAGGATGGCTTGTTTTGTTTGTTCACCTCCATCATGCTATTGATTTTCCTCAAACGTTTGGGGATCCACGATTGTTCATGCACTTTAATAAATGAAGGCTTAGATGAATCTGTCGAGACAGCTGGTGTGCCCTGTTTCCCCAACAGGCCTCTCCCTTGAGGAGGAGGCCCAGCTCCAGGTTCTTCTAGGTAGTTGGGCCATATTGTTGGCAGGTATCAGTGGTCTAGATGGTAAGGGATAACCTGAGATGGGATTTGAATAATGGACTGGAGTACTTTGTCTTACTTTCCTCTTGGGCAGAGATATTTCCATGCCCTCCATCCCTTCTACCTTCAATTTACCATACATGTCTGTTGGAAAGATCTAGACTGACTTTCCAGCCCTTTTCTTGTCTTGCTTCTTTTTTGAGGTTGGACATTCATCTTAGGATCCCTTCCAATAGATCACCCCACATTTCTGAGAATAATTCTTGGACCCTAGGAATCTAAGGGAGAAAAGGTAGTGCTAGTTGCTCCTTAGGGGTTGAGGGTATGTTGAGGGGTTGGGGGAGTGTGAGGGATGGGACTCCAGCTGGCCCAGCCACTGTGAATGTAGTCCTTTCCCTGATTATTCTAATCTTTGCTGTGTGGCCTACTCTTGCTTTCTGTTTCTTGGCTCTGAGTTTGGAGTTTTTCTGGGGGTCCCTTGAGAAGGAAAGTTTTGGGGGACTATGGTTTACTTCTGCTCTTTCCCAGTCAATTCTATCCCATCTACTTTCTAGTTTCTAGACTTTCTATTTTTCTATTTTCTCAGACTTTCTGATCTGTTTGAAACAACCTTTCTTGTTTTCTTGTACTAATATGATTTCATTCTTTTAAAAATACATTGTTTTATTCTCATGGGTCCATGGTATGGAGGAGAGATGGATGCATGTATTCAACTTGTGACATCCAATCTAATGTGTTTTTCAAACTTAATTTTTTTTAATTCATGTGGTTCAAAAGGTACAAAATGATATATCATATAAAAATTGTCCCTTTCACCCTACCCCATAAAAAGACTAAGTTTTCCTTTCATATTTATTCTTCCCTTCTTCCTTTAGAAATAAAGTCCCCAATTTCAGGTTCATGACTGCTAAGGAGGGCATCTTCTAGGTGTGTCCCAGAGATTGAGTTCAGGTCAGTGGTTGGTGAGTATAAGCAATGTGCTTGACATTCCTGCAGGGCATGGATACTCTTGCCTCTTGCTTGATTCCCCCCTTCCTATTGGCTGGATCCATGCACATCTATGCAGAGCAGAGCAACACTGTAAGGGTGGCTGAGCAACAAAATGGAAGGAACCTGGGCCCTTGACACTTCATCACTATTGTACCTGTCCTATTATGGGAGAGGAAATAAAAACATCATCTTGCTTAAGGCTTGTATTTTAGGATCATGTCTTATGACAGCTTATCCTATCTCCTAACTGATGCAATCTCTAAGCTATTCGGCTCTCCTCCTTAGAGGCAACTAATGTGATCATACTGCTGGATTCTTCCAGGGATATTTCATACATAAATGCCTACATGAATTAATGACGCATATATACATAAACACATACATACATACTTATAGCACCCTCTCCATCTTTACATAAATGGCACCGTTCCAAATAGCTCTTCTAATTCCAATCCAATTTTTCTGCCACCTGCTCTTATTTATTTTGGATGGGGAAGAAGTTGGTGGATGACTTGTGATTATCCTACAGTTTTAAAAGAGAAAAACGGCTAGGCGCCTGTGGCTCAATCGGCTAAGACGCCAGCCACATACACCTAAGGTGGCAGGTTCGAATCCCCAGCCTGGGCCCGCCAAACAACAATGATGGCTGCAACCAAAAAATGGCCAGGCGTTGTGGCGGGTGCCTGTGGTCCCAGCTATTTGGGAGGCGGAGGCAGGAGACTCGCTTGAGCCCAGGAGTTAGAGGTTGCTATGAGCTGTGATGCCATGGCACTCTACCCAGGGGGATAGCTTGAGGCTCCGTCTCACAAAAAAAAAAAAA
>CAUYQV010045218.1:0-10900 GCA_963574575.1 Galagoides demidoff
GGGCATTGTGGCGGGTGCCTGAGGTCCCAGCTACTTGGGAGGCGGAGGCAGGAGACTCGCTTGAGCCCAGGAGTTGGAGGTTGCTATGAGCTGTGATGCCATGGCACTCTACCCAGGAGGACAGCTTGAGGCTCCGTCTCAAAAAAAAAAAAAAAATTTTAAAGAACCTCTAAATTGATTTTCATAGCAGCTGCATCATTTTACGTTCTGACCGACAGTGTACAAAGGTTCTAATTTCTCCACATCCTTGCCAACACTTGTTGTCTATTTTTTTTTTTTTATATAGCCACCCTGGCAGGTGTGAGCTGATCGCTCCTTGAGGTTTTGATTTGCATCTCCCTGATGATTAGTGACAAGGAGCACTTTTTCATGTATTTGTCAGCCATTTGTTTGTCTTTTCTGGAGGAAAGTCAAGACCTTAGCCTATTTCTTAATTGGGTTTTGAAACTACTGAGTTGTAAATGATTCCTTTGTTGTTGTTTGAACATGTTTTAAAAGTGAAGTTTTAAAAATGGGCCCTAAGTATTAGATGCCAGGCTAAGGAGAATAACTTCTCTGTGCTTGGAGCTTTTCCTTGGGGGACCAGCTGTTCCTCCTTATTAAGGGAGAGGAAGGAGCCTCCAGTGAGCTATAATTAGAGATACTGCATCATCATCTTGATGTACTGCAAGAACTTCCCAGCCAGTCTCTTGGCTGCTGCTCTAGACTGTCTCCCATCTGCTTCTAGTCACAGTCAAGGTGATCTTTCCAAAACGCACATCCAGTCGTGTCACTGCTCCGCTTAAAATACTTCTGCTGACTGTTGGGCAGAACCTCCTAGGGTAGGACTACCCTGTGTTCAGCTTCATGTCCCCACCTGTGCTCCACGTGCCTTTCATCTGTGCCAGGGAGACAGTGGCATGAAGGATCACGAGGGAGGACGGATTTGAGAGAGGCTAGAAGGTGGAATTACCGGGGTGTGATGAGGAAGGGTGTCTGTGTTTGTGCTGCTATTACAGAATATCTGAGGCTAAGAAATTTTTTACAAAGAGTAGAAATTTATTTCTCACAGTTCTGGAGGCTGAGACGCCCTTAGCTGCTGAGAGCCTTCTTGCTGTGTCCTTGCATGGCAGAAGGTGCAAAGGGATAATCCGCTCCTACCAGCCCTATTTCCCGAGGCATGAATCCGTTCACGGAGGCAGAGCCCTCATGATCTAAAGCCCCCTTCGGACCACACCACACGATGCTGTTGCTGTGGGGATTATGTTTCCAACATATGGATTGGGGGGACACATTCAGCCCATAGCAGAGGGCTGGAAGTAGGGAGCAGAGGTGCAATAGCACATGTGGGAAGGAAGGGGAGTTCAGTCTGAGGTTGCTGTAGAACACTACACCCAAGACGCTTTGTTACTTTGCCCCATACTGAGGACAGTGGGATCTAGAAAGGAAGTGCCAGGCATGACCTCTGCGGAGATGAGAGTGTACATTGCATCAGGAAATTAGAGATTCGTAAGAGAAGAGTATCACGAGAGGTGGACTCCAGAGATAGATGGTAAAGGTGTAAGTTAATAGCTGAATGAGATTATTCCCATTCCATGAAATGCCCGTAAAAGTAACGATAAGTCAAAAGTTGCTTTTTAAACGGTGGGTGACATTATTAGGGGCTAATTTGGGGAGGAGAGGCTTCAGCCTTGTCCTGGCTGGCTCACATTAGTTTTGTTTTTCTAGGTGTTGTCATTGAATGGTTTGGTTATCAATCTGGCCGTTCTTTTGTGCTTGATTTGGGCTGTATGGAAGTACGCAAGTGTTTCTCCTACTGCTGTCTGAGTGTCCAGCTTCCTCTGGAGTGTTAGGCCAAAACTCTTTTTAAGCTGCCTTGGTCTGCCTTCCTGTAGGAACATGGGTGCTGCTTTCCATCTTGATGGGAGATGGAGTCCACTCTCTGCTGATCTCTCCTCCTCTGTGACTGAGTCCACCATATCAATGTCCAGTCCGTTTCCAACTCATCTTGTCCTTCACTTTTATGCTACCATTGCTTTGGGCCCGTGGTTGGTGCCAGTACTGCCACGGCAGCAACCTGGCTCCTGCTGGTACCCACTTCACTTCCACCAAGCCTGTCCCACTGACTCAGCCCCCACCATGGGGCCCTCTGCTGGCTGCTCTTGTCCTTGCTGCCTGCAAAGTGCTTTCCCACTTGGCGCACAGAGACTGTCATTGAGAGCGGTGGGCACCACCGTTCACACCTCCTCATCAGCTGCTGAAGTTCTAGCCTGGGTTCCACAGCCCTCAACTTGGGGACACGGCTTCTGCTGAGGCCTGTAGCAAGCCCGTCCCAAATGAGGAGCAGCTGGAAGAGGCACCGATGCTGACGTGCTGCCTCTCCCCAGGAAAGCCTACAGATCTCTTGGGTCTTTCAGGCACTTTGCCATCTCAAAAACTGGGTACCAATGCAGCAGGTTTGCCCTCTCCCTCCCCCAGGAACCAGAGTCTAACCCCCTTCAGCGGGGTTTAGTTGGGAGGCTAAGTGAAGGTTGTGGGCATATTCTTTGAATCTAGTTTCCTTGGACCTAAAAGTGTGAGGGGCCAAAATTTGAGAGGTGAAAAGCCTCTAAAATGAGCTCATGGAAGTGTGTGTCTTACATCTTTCCCTTAGTGACAGGTCGTTTCTTCACGTCCTCCAAAAATATTCATCTCTCAGGATGGGATCTGTCCTCTTCTGATGATGTCCCAAGTCCCTTGGAACTCTGGCTCATTGGATCCTGCTTTTAATTAGCCTGGGTAATGCTAGGTGGTGGATTGGGGGGACACATTCAAACCCCAGCAGAGGGTGTGTCTGTTCCATGTCTGGCAGGAGGGAGCGCAGGTACAGGAGCAGATGTGGGAAGGAAGGTGAGGTCCCCCTGAGGTTGCTGTAGAACATGACACCCAGGCATCTTCCCCTGCCGCACTCCACCCACTTCCGTCAATGGAGGTTTATTTGCCACTTATACACTGCTGTCTGTCCTGTAGCTATGGCATCCAAAACACAGGTCTTCTGTATTAGATTTTTAGAGCTGCCAAAACAAGATGCTGTAAATGGCATGGTTTAAACAACAAATATTTATTCTCTCAGGGTTCTGGAGGTTGTGGGTCTGAAATAAGGGTGTGGGCAGGCCTATCTTTTCTTTAAAGGCTCTAGGGAAGAATCCTCCCTTATTCCTGGGTAGCTTCCTATGGTTGCCTGCAATCCTTGGCATTCTTTGCTTTTAGACACGTCATTCCAATCTCTGCCTTCACCCTCACATGGCTGTCTTCCCTGCGTCTCTATGTCCAAGTTTCCCTCTTCTTATTAGGATACTAGTCATTGGATTAAGACCCACCCTAATCCATTATAACCCCATCTTAATATAATTACATCTCCAAAGACCCCATCTGCAAATAAGGTCATTTGCTCAGGTACTGAGTATTAGGACTTTGATGTATCTTTTGGGGAGACATGGTTTGACCCATAGCACCCTTCAAAGTTGTGGCTGAAGAAGAGAGAGGTAAAGGAAACACCCCCTGGCTCTTAACATTCTCACCTCGGAAATGATCAGACTAGTTTTGTTCACAGTCCCCTAGCCAGAATATCATTCCAGCATTACTACAAGGGAGGCTAGTAAATTCAGGGGCGCACTTGAGTATCTGGTAAACATTTCCCCTCCCTGTCACAGCCTCGCCCACTTCGCTTCCTCCGATCCCAGAATGCTCTGGTGCACACATGCGGCAGGATCGTGTCTATGTAAGGGGAAATATCTATCCAGGAACGCCACCAGGGTCCTGCAAAGCACGTTGAAGGAATAGATTTGGAAAACTGTCCAAAGAAAAGAAAAACAATAGCTCATATAATGAGTAAAACTATTTTATTTTTGTTTGGTTCTTTGTTGTATCCTAATCCAGAAATTACAAAACAGTGGTTAACAGACTGGATCTATTGCACAGATGTGTTTTTGTGTGGCCCATACAATGCTTAAGAAATGTGGACAGACATCTACAAATGTACCTAGATTTACCTTAAACCAGGGTTCCTCAAACTTTTTAAACAGGGGGCCAGTTTACTGTCCCTCAGACCGTTGGAGGGCTGGACTACAGGCCCCGGGACAAGTCGGCTGCTAAGCAGGACAGGCAGTGGCGGCAAAAACACCTGGACGGCCGGATAAATGTCCTAGGTGGGCTGCATATGGCCCACGGGCCGTAGTTTGAGGACTCCTGCCTTAAGCAGTTGGAAGCTTTGACACATCTGGGCTTGCAATTTCCCATTTCCTACTGTAGAATCGTCTCCGTCCCCTGTAGAATCACCTCCGTCTCCTGTAGAATCACCAGCATTTCTCATTTGGCTTTGTGCCTTCCCTATGGCTTATTAGTAGAGACTTTTTCCCTATACGTTTGGCTTATTTTCCCTAATTGGCTCCTGCAGGCATTTGTATTTATGACCTCAATTTTCAGTAAAATCTACATTTTCTTGTATCTTATTATATCCTGGTACTTCTAAGGGATTGAACACTATCCAAAAACATCACCTTGAACCTAAGATTCTGAGGTCGACTCCTGCGATAGCCATCTGTAGTAGTAGTGATTAAGTGATTTGAGGTGAGTAGTCCACAAAGGTTCAGAAATTCTAAAAAGGCCCAGAAATACCTGCGATGGGTTGGCTAAATATTTGCAGTGAAATACTTGCAATCGGGATAGTTGCGTAATATTGAGTATAATGAAAATAACACCTGCTGACTCACTTTCAAATAGATCCTTACTGATACAGCTTTTTGTGCCTTTTTCTCCCCACGTAGACCATTGGAACGATCCAGTGAAGATGTGGATATAATCTTCACACGACTGAAGGAAGTTAAAGCTTTTGAGAAATTTCACCCAAATCTCCTTCATCAGATTTGTTTATGTGGTTATTACGAGAACCTGGAAAAAGGAATCACACGTAAGAAACGCATCCCCAGCAGTGTCTGTTCCTGTATGGCTCATGCTCCTCTGTGTACCCGTGGACAGAGATAGCAAATGGAGTGCTTATGTGTGAAAGATTTGATCTTCAACCGGGGGCATTAAGTCGACATTCCCCTCCACTCTGTTGCTTCAGTTCCGTGTAGGCGTTTCCTTGGCTCCTTCGTTCACAGAATGTAAACGGGCCTTTCAGGGCAGCCTGCTCTCCAGATGGAGCTGGGGGGACTAATGAGTCATACATTTGGCTGTGTCCTTAGAAATCCAGAGAGTTGTCTTCTCTCATCCGAGAAACATGTGACCGATAGGATATTAAGGAAAGATGAAAGGCCTCTTAAATGCTAATAGTAATGTTTTGAATTAACCTCAAAAGATTATTCTAGGTGGAAATGAGGGGCAGGGAGGGAGACAGAGTGACAGCTGGATTATTTAATTATTTTTTTATTAAAAAAAAGAAAGTAATACTTCTCCATCTGTTGGGGCACTTTATGCGCAGTAACAGAAAGCTCCCATCCAACTGGCTTGAAAAATCAAGTACTCATACATGAATAAAAAAACTCGAGTGCTCGTTTGTAAGGAGTCCTGAGTAGGATGACTTCAGGAAGGGTTAGTAAAGTGACTCAGCGACATCATTAAGGTCAAGGTCCTTCCGGTCTTTTTCTTTTCTTTTCTTTCCTTTTTTTTTTTTTTTGATACACATTCTCAGGTGCTGGCTTTGTCCTCAGACTCATCTCAAGCCATCCTAAAACAGCACAGCAGTTGGAGGCATCACAGATCAGTGTAAAAACATCTCTCTAAAGCAGTGGTTCTCAACCTTCCTAATGCCGCAGCCTATTAATACAGTTCCTGTGGGTCACGACCACAGGTTGAGAACCCCTGCTCTAAAGGATCGTTTCTTTTTGTCTCTGTTTCAGACGTCCCCCCAGCAGCCTTCCTGTATGGTTTTACTGATCAGAATTGCATCACATGACTAAATCTGAACCAATCACTGGCGAAGACTTTGGGGCCCCCATGACAGATTTAGATTAATTCTGATTACCCCCGTGGAGCTGGGGAAGGAACTCATGGGCCTTGAGCACTTGGCCCTGGCAATGTGGGTGGAAACTTGTATAAAACCTGGGTTCATGGATAGTTCTGGGTGGGAAAGCAACAGGGTCATTATTGAAGAAAAGCCACAAAAGAAAAATCACCTCCAACCCCTACATCTTGTATGTCTCCTTCAAGATATTGTCCCACGTGTACACACTACAAGCAAGTCACTTTTCTATGTTAAATATATTGCCCATATAGATCACTGTCAATAGATATATATTTTTTTCTTACTGATAGCAGAAACTCTGTTCTCTCGAGGAGACTCTATTTTCTGTCTCTTAAAGCCATTTACAAAATGAATCTTCTACGATATGTAACATGAATTTGGGCAAATAATAATGTCTTTGGGGGCCAAGTTCATAAAAGGCAAAACCCTGACTCTAACATGAGTCACTTACGAAGGTTCAGAGCAGCAGAGTTCCTGGAGAGGCCAGCTCTGCACTCGTCAGCCCCGTCTTATGCTCATTCTTACACTTGGTTCTTTGCCTCTGCACAGCATGTCCTAATCAGGGAGTTCAGACCAACTTGTCGTCATTAATTCTGGTTCCTAGACGCTTGTTCTTTTGCAGTGAGCAACACCCTTGCCACAACTCAGCTGTCCCTCTGAGCCGTCATGATTTTTCATTGAGTCACTTGACCTCTGACTGTAACTGTGAAATGAATTTTAAAATACCAGATTATTTATCTAGTTCTTTAGCTAGGGTATTTGAAAGGATAGTTGGTTTGTATGAGATTTTTGATCTGGTGTTTCAGAATTATTTTCCAAAGTCCAGTCATAACATAATATGGGAACTAAGATTCTATCTCAATACCTAAATGTTTTCTCTCTGAGACGACAAACTTAGAGAAAAATCAAATTCCAGAAATTTCTGGTGAGAACCATTACTGAATGCCTAAAAGTAGTGCATTTATAAAGTGAATATAAATGCACAGTGATAATGCAGTAATTAAACATTTTAAATAAAGCAGTTAAAAAAAATTCGTTGGTCCCCTTCAAGGGAGATATGCTATTCTAGAAAATGCATTGCTTTTAATATAGATTTAGGAAATTGGGGTGGTGGTCTGGTATTCTGTTAATATGTACCCCATCTGGAGTAATTATTTTCCCCAAATCACAATACAATGAAATGTTTTTAAGATAAATTATGTAGAACATCAGTCAGTTCTTAAATTCAAAGGATCTCACAGCATTTGGGATTATTTTCTAGTATTACAGCTCTGTAAGTAGGGAGAGTTCTGTTTAGTTTCACTTCATAGAATGTTGAATAAATAAGATCCAGCTCTGTGGACAGATGAGGTAAAGGAAGGCACATTGTGTTCTAGTGGGGAACAGACAGGGGAGCGGTGGGAAGGACAGTTAGGTCCAAGTCATGCTTATGAAAACTAGTGAAAAACTGTCAGATCATGCAGTAAATCTAACTTGTATTTGGTATATTTACATCACCATTTCTTCTTCAGTATTTCGCCAGGGTGATATTGGAACCAACTGGTATGCTGTCCTGGCAGGGTCTTTGGATGTGAAAGTGTCTGAGACCAGCAGTCATCAGGTAATATATATTATTCTTTTTTTTTTTTAAAGTAGGATGTATTATTATTGTTTTAAAGACGCATTACCCCTATGTCCTTTATGCCATGACAATTACATTTTCAAATCCACTTTCTCATAATAAGGGATTTAATAGTATTTGTTCGACTCCTTTATTAAGTCCCTTAACAAACATATACGCGGAATGTCTTCTGTGATTTGAGTGTGCTGCCAGGTGTGGGAACATGGAATGCAGGAACACATGGCTGCCTTGCAGGAGCTTGCGGTCTCCTGGGAAATGCAACCAATTGCAATGTGGTCGATTACTGCGGCCCGAGTGGAACGGGAGCAAAGGGGAAGGAGAACCGAGTCTTCCTGGTTTCCTCTTCGATCCTTTCTCTATCTCATATCCTGACTCTTTCTTGTCTTAGAAGTGAGCTCATCGGCCCCTCCAGTGATGCAGGGAACGTCTTGTCCCCCTAAAATCTCACGATTTCTCTACCTCATCTTCCCAATGAGGTAGAAATGGGGCGGGGGGGGGCAATATTGTCTTTCTCCTAAAGTGCAGTACTTGTTTCCTTTTTATAGCATCCTTAGTCACCTCTGAGGAGTTTGCCATCCTCGTAAATAAAACTCAGAGCCTTTCTTTTCACAGTATTGGTGAATGTTTGAAATTGGCCCAGAGTCTCCTTTCATGTCCTCAGTGACACTTGCTGTCGTTACAACATGTGGCCTCGATGTACATACCCGTCCCGTGTAGAGCTAATAATCTCCCATCTGAAAAGCGTGGCCCCGGAAGGTTCACCTTCTAAGTGTCACTACGAACAACTCTTATTTCCACATATTCAGGATTCAGATAAAACCTGAAGGAAGAGAATTTGTTAATTGTAAAATCAGAATTATCAAGAAAAATCAAGGAAGTTGTTAAATGGGCAAATCCTGTACCGGGAAGTGCCACGTTTGATACAGTGTTTCTGAGGCTTTTTCACAAGTAGCACACTTCAAATAGGAGAAACATCTATGACAGACAAGAGATTTGAATTTTGTAGGGACTTGTGTGCACGTTGGAGTTGTGGGCACTCCTGTATTAAACATGGAGTAGTATCCCAAAAGATGGTTGGTAAGGGGGTCATTTGGAATTTGAAATATGAGTTTCCTGTGTTGTATTTGTTGAAATGGACAGTCTCTGGCCAAGTTCTGCTTACCCCACAGTAGACTCTTCTTGGGCATCAAAGCATGGAAAGTTCCATTAGACAATGCGTGGCACCTGTGCTTCCCAACTTTGATGGCACTTCCCTCTTGCCCTGTCTTACAGGGCTGGTTTTCTCTTGGAAAGAGAGGGACAAGTTGAGAGGCAGGTTTTGATTCTTATAAAGTGCCTCGGTTTTCCGAAAGGACTGAGAACCACCAGCAGTTCTTGACTATTTGCTGTAAGTAACATGTTTATCTGTATCCAGTATTTCTGACATATTTGCTTGGCAGTGTTCCAAGAACTTAACACGTATTTATTTATTCCTTAAATCCTCACAACAGACCTATGAGGTGGGTCATATTACTGTGCTGATTTTACAGGTGAGAAAACAAGTCCCTGAGTGGTTCAATAATTTGACCCAAGTACTACTCAACAAGTCTAGAAATTAGGGGAACCAAGATTAAAACCCAAGGAGTCAGGCACCTGAACCCATGTGCTTAGCCACTGCCCTCTGGCATTTGACACACCAGAAATAAATACTCTGTATCCTTTATCTCTGCACAGTGCCTACCTGTGCCATCCAGGTGGGCCCTTAGCTCAGAGCTGCTCCAGGTGCTTCCCTTCCCAGGTTTCACCTGCAGGGCTGTACTGAGGGGACAGGGCTGGGGAGGATCAGTCTTCTCAGGCCCTCCTGCTGTTCCAAGTGGCCCCAAATGAATGATGATGGAAAGAGGGGAGAAGCCAAAAAAAGAAAGGTGAAGACAGAGAGAAAAGGGAAGGAAGATGAGAACTGATTGCAAGAGAGAAGAGGAGGAAGCACAGGTGTGCCTTAGGGAGTGATGAGTAACCCCAGCCTGGGCCTACACACCAGATGCCAAGGCCGGCCTGGGGCGTGGGTGGGATTAAAATAGCATTTGGCCAGGGGCTTCAGGACTGCTGCCCTGGATTAGTTGTCTCTCACCATGGGGTCCTAGCAAAGAATATCTGAGTAGCACTTGGTTTTAGCTGTGCTAAAGAAATTTAGAGCTTTAGAAATTTTAATAAGCTTTTAATCTTGGAGTTTAGCTGTGGTTTTGACCTCAAAACCAACACAGGACTTTCCTAACCTGGACTTCATCTTCTCTTGGTTGTTAGGAATTAACTAGCTTTATACCAATGCTGGTTTGCTGTCTCCTTTATGGAATTCATTCTGCAATGTTCAACCAGAGTTTTCTGGACAGATTTGTATCACTAAGATAAAAGGAAGAGAAAGCCTATTGACCTCTCACCCTCCAGCCTCCAGAGTGTAGTCTGAGCCTTCCAGCCAGCATGGCGGGGGTGGGGGGTGAGGGGTGGCAGAACTTGGCTCCAGCCACCTGAGAGAGACACCGTAGGAGAAGGAGTGGGATGGCTGGGCCATATCCCTCTGTGCTAGCCTTGCAGTGGGGTCTGGTCTCTGGCCACTAGCAGGGTGGGCTGATCAGGATGTTTGGTTAGCTTGGCAGAGGGGTGCCCAAATAAGTTGGGGTTCTTCAGAGAAACAGAAGGAATGGGAGATAGAGATAGAGGTTTATTTTAAGATGTTGGCTCACACTAAGGGCAGGGATATCTGGTATCTGTAGGGCAAACTGGTAGGCTGGAGATTCGGGTGAGAGCTGTTGAAGTCTTTTTTGAGAATGAGTCTCACTCTGTCTCTCCCAGACTTAGGTGCAGTGGCACAATTACAGCTCACTGCAGCCTCCAACTCCTGGGCTCAAGTGATCCTCCCCTCTCAGCCTCCTAGAGTGCTTGGATTACAGGTGTGGGCCACTGCAACTGGCCATTGTTGCAGTCTTGAGTATGAAGGCCAGAAACTCAGGCAGAATTTCATGTTGCCATCTGGAAGCAGAATTCCTTCTTTGGGAAACCTCCAGGAAAACCTGTTCACTCATTAAGACCTACAACTAATTGGAAGAGGAACTTGTTATAGAGAGGGATGTACTTGATTTGAAGTCTATTGATCATAAGTGTTTATCACATTAAACACATATCTTTTTTTTTTTTTTTTTGAGACAGAGCCTCAAGCTGTCCCCCTGGGTAGAGTGCCATGGCATCACAGCTCATAGCAACCTCCAACTCCTGGGCTCAAGCGAGTCTCCTGCCTCTGCCTCCCAAGTAGCTGGGACTAC
>CAUYQV010045223.1:0-14171 GCA_963574575.1 Galagoides demidoff
TGTTTTCATATACATTTTTAAATACTCTCAAGGTTCTGCCCTTTATTCCCAAATTTTATGCTATGTGACTATCCTGATGTAAGGTTAGGAAGAAATTGTTCATCCCATGATATCACCTAATGCCGCTGAATGAAGTAACAGGGCTGTGATAAAAACGAAACTTCACATCGATGAAACCTGCGTGTGAGCTAAAGCAACTTCTGTTTCCTTTTCTTGGGAGGGAAGCTATTTCCAGTGATACTGTTCTAACCTCATATTACAGTAAGCAAACTTAATCATTTATCTCTTATGTAAAAAATGTTTTATATAATTATTAATGCATAATCTGATGCCTGTTAAGAACACATATGAAGGAACATGTAGTTCTGGCCCTTCCAAGGTGCTTTCCAGCTCTTCTGGCTGAGCAGCTCTTCTGTTTTCTACCACCCAAGATGAGGACCCAGCCCTACTTGTTACTTCCTTGGTTCCTTGAACTTCTATCCTCCTGCCTACTAGGTCAGCCAGCAGCCTACACAGGCCTTCTCTTCCCCCAGTCTTCCAGCTATTTCATAACTTTCTCAGGAAGGGAACCAGTTAGTCTGGCTCGTAAAGGCATAGGATACATTAAACAGTCTCAGAAATTTAAATGCCATTAAAATCTGGAAAGAAGGGTGGCACCTGTCCCATATGCCAGAGGTGGCAGGTTCAAACCCAGCCCCAGCCAAAAACTGCAAAATAATAATAATAATAATGAAATCAGGAGAGAAGGATATTGGATATCAATCCCACCCTCTACAGTAGCAGAGTACCCACAGCACAAAGTAGTCTCAGTCAAAAAAGAAAGAAAAGCGTTTAGACGGAATCTTGTGACATTCTAACACCTATGTTACCGATAGTATAATCCTACAACATCAAGTGTATGAAGTCTAGACTTCAATTTTCAAGCATTCCCAAACTTTCAGGAACCTTGGAGCACAACTGGTGAACTTCTGCAAGAATGTTTTGTTTTAAAGGATTCTCTTTGAAGCTTCTTTTTTTTCTTTTATTTCAGATTGATATAAGGGTACAAACAACTAGGTTATATTGTTTGCATTTGTTAAGTAGAGTCCAAGTGATAGCTGAGCCCTTCACCCAGGAGGTGGCCATAGACCCTTACATTGTGCGCCTTAGGTGGGAGCACCTCAGTCCCACTCACGTCTCCCCTCTCCCCCCTACTGGGATGTAATTGTGTTTTTCTCCTATGTGGGCATGTAGATGTTCATCTGTTGGTTTCATATTAGTATTGAATACTTGCTTTTCCATTCTTGTGATACTTCATGTGAGAGAATGCTCTCCAAATCTATCCAGGTAAGTACAGAAGATGTAAAGTGAAAGTTCATTTTTGTGTGTTTGTACACTCCCTCGGGAGAAGCAGATTTTGTGTATCAGGATTGCCATCTGAATGTCTTTTCTTTCTCTATTTTGTAAGGACCAAAAAGCTAATAATTGATGTGATTCGGAACCAGTCAGGGACCTCATTGACAGAAATCTTAGAGACACCAGCAACTTCACAACAGGTAATTTTTCTTTAAGTGTAAAATAATTAATATAATAGATAGGAGTTGATTTTCTTAATCTTAATGTTACATGTTTACTATTATCTCAGAGAACTTCTGTGTGCCGTGGTTGAAGAATTTTATCCATTACTGTAGTCAGCTGAGTTCATCTATATATAAAACTCTTATGAAGTATCAATGGGAATGAAATGGAAAATGCAATGGCAAATTTATGCTGAATGTAATTTTGTTCTAGACTTAGGAAGAAAACTCCAGGTTTTATTCAAACCCTCAGAATGTTCATCATGAATATTGCATGGTGGATGGGCAGATGAGTCAGTTGAGGATAGTGCTGGTTAATCAGCTATAGAAAACTACCCTTTATATAGTTGCTAACTTGAAAAAACAAAGAAGTATCTCATATGTTGAAGCTGACTCCCAATGCTTCAGAAACAAATATTGAGTCCATTGGGTTAAGGCACATTATGTTGGTATAAATAAAGTCTCATGACAATCTTGCATTAAATTAACTTTTTATCAACATCTCATCAAATGCATCATTATTTAGTTCATTCTGAAATGAGTTCAAGGTTATTATTGTAGTACCAATATTAGAACTCCCTAAGCAAAAACAAACCAAAAAAAAAAATTTTTTTTTTTTCTTTTTGAGACAGAGTCTCTGATAGAGTGCCACGGCTGGCATCATAGCTCACAGCAACTTCAAACTCCTGGGCTCAAGCAATTCTTTTGCCTCAACCTCCCAAGTAGCTGGGACTACAGGCGCCTGTCACAACGCCCGTTATTTTTAGTGACAGAGTCTTACTTTGGCTCAGGCTGGTCTGGAACTCATGACCTCAGGCAATCCGCCCACCTTGGCCTCACAGAGTGCTGGGATTACAGGCGTGAGCCACCACTCCCAGCCAAAAACCCACAAAATTGCTTAATAAATTACTTCTTAGCAGAGCTACACATAGTTTTCCTGAGTCATTTGTAATTAGTTGCCAAGAAGTCATTCACAGTTTTTAATTTTAAAAATATAAAATAAAACTTCAAAGTATGTGTTTGTTAATGTGTGAGTATTTACAATGTAGACAGAATATCATGCTAATCTAGTATAAAAGGCTTTTATTCCTTGTTGGATTATTTCATTTTTCCCTAAATGTATCATGACTGACTAAGAGTGCAGACCTCTGAGATCGAGTATAGCTCTACACCTCCTAGCTGTGTAACTCTGGACACCTAAAAATATTTCTAATTTTCTCAACTATAAAATGGGAATAATAATACCCCAAACACTGGCAGGGTAATAAGTAAATGAGTCTTTAAATGAGTAAAGACATGTTAGGTGGGCCCATATTAAGTGCTCGGTAATGTCAGCTGTTGCTTCTATTATTGTTTACTACTAACCTGGTATACTGTCCCAGTGTCCTTAATGTTGATCTGTCTGTCCTATGTCTAACATTATTGTGTCTAGTAACAGTCATATCTCTAGACTTTGGTCACCTGTCTGATACAATGAAATGGGAAGCTCACCATCCCCTTTATTATTGTTTTCTTGAACAAGCTATCCAAATAGTATTCACTCATTTACTTATTCATCATTTGAGAACTCAGGTGCTAGAATATTCTTATTCCTTTTGGCTCAAAGAAATCCTACGGGTTTTTCAGAGCTGGTAGTTTGAGAGTGATTCTCTTATCAGAATGATGCTCTCTTACTATCTCAGTGTTTGGTGAGCTTATCAATCTCTATAAATATGGCTGGTGTGTGAGAGTTAGGTTGGATTGTGGACATTAAGGGTCTAATGCTTTTATAGACAATCTAGTTTTAGTTTCCTCACCTTGATTGCCCAAGAATTAAAATCCTTCCATCTGGGGAATTACAAAATAACAGTTATCCATTAAAACATATCTCTTGGCTCGGCGCCTGTGGCTCAAGTGGCTAAGGCACCAGCCACATACACCTAAGGTGCAGGTTTGAATCCAGCCTAGGCCCACCAAACAACAATGACACCTGCAACCAAAAAATAGCTGGGTGTTGTGGCAGGCACCTGTGGTCCCAGCTACTTGGGAGGCTGAGGCGGGAGACTCACTTGAGCCCAGGAGTTGGAGGTTGCTGTGAGCTGTGATGCCACGACACTCTCTCTACCCAGGGGGACAGCTTGAGGCTCTGTCTCAAAAAAAAAACATGTCTCTTAACTAAGATGGTCTGTTATCTTGGTGATGAGTAGCTCTTTAGATTTTTGGCCAAATTAGGCCTGCCATCGCCGCTGTGTTGCACAAAAAGATGAAGTAAGTCCTTCCAAAGACCCATTTCAAAACCCACAAAGAATGTGTTGTGATTCTAGTGTTTGGATTTTGGCTTGAGGACCTCTTTCCTTTTGACATTAACTTGCTTTGTGTAGTGTATTAAGTAGGGGACCAGAGAAAAATCAGCATCTTGATATTTCCCTTTTAGGAGGAAGATCATGCCGCAGACATGAAGAGCCGTGCAAGTATAGATTCCAGGACGCCAGAAGACATGAAGGCCAGTCAGTCTATGATGGAAGATGCTCTGCTGCCCCTGGAGCAGAAGAAGAGAAAGATCCAGAGGAATCTCCGCACATTAGAACAGACTAACCACGTGACATCCGAAAATAAATACCAAGACATTCTCAATGAGATTGCCAAGGTTTTTGCGAAACTATTCTTTCTTCTTCACTTAACAGACATGTGCTGAGACTCTGAGAGGTGACATGAGAGACCCATAGTTGTATATGCCATCAGTTCTGCTCTCTGCAATGTTACAGATTTGTAAAGGTTTCAGGGCAGTTGATAACTTTTAATAGAGAATAACCACAACTCCCTCCAGTCATTAGGAATGTTGAAACACACCAGAAGTAAATGGTCAAGAAATGTAATAGACAAGTTTGGTCTATACTTTTAAGAAATACCTACTAGTTTTTTAATTGATATTTTCCAAAGAGTTTTGTCCTGAATTATTAGTTGTCTTATAGCCCAATTGCTCTTAGGACCTGTCTTGGTAACTATGTCCCTCAGAATTCTTTTCTTTTTCTTTTTTTTTTTTTTTGGAGACAGAGCCTTAAGCTGTCCCCCTGGGTAGAATGCTGTGGCATCACGGCTCACAGCAACCTCCAACTCCTGGGCTCAAGCGAGTCTCTTGCCTCCCCTCCCAAGTAGCTGGGACCACAGGCGCCCGCCACAATGCCCGGCTTTTTTTTTTTTTTTTTTTTTGGTTGCAGCCGTCATTGTTCTTGGGCAGCCTGGGCTGGATTCAAACCCGCCAGCTCAGGTGTATGTGGCTGGCGCCTTAACTGCTTGAGCAACAGGCACCAAGCCTCAGAATTCTTTTCTAAGTAGTTTAACCTAGATGCAATTTAGATTTAAAGTTTAGTTTCTGTTTTCTCATCCCATATTTTTATACTTAAGAAACTTCCTGAGAGGCGGCGCCTGTGGCCCAGTAGGTAGAGCGCCAGCCCCATATACCGAGGGTGGAGAGTTCAAACCCAGCCCTGGCCAAGCTGCAACAAAACAATAGCTGGGCGTTGTGGCGGGTGCCTGTGGTCCCAGCTACTCGGGAGGCTGAGGCAAGAGAATCACTTAAGCCCAGGAGTTGGAGGTTGCTGTGCGCTGTGATGGCACAGCCCTCTACCGAGGGCAATAAAGGGAAACTCTGTCTCTACCCCGCCCCCCCCCCCCAAAAAAAAAGAAGAAAGAAACTTCCTGAGAAAGGGATCTCAACCAAGTGTAAGGAACCATCACAGGAAGTGGCTGAGATCTGTTTGTCAAGGATAAGGAAGTATATGTTTCTGTTTAAACATTTTGTTCTTCTCATCCAAACATGCAAACTACTATGGGTTCAGAGGGTAAAGGCAGTTAAGTGATGAGAAAAAAAATTTTCCGCCTTCTGCAAGAGGAATGCATTTAGCTTTATTCTTCTATGGGAAGTTATAGTTAATTCTAGCAGTAGGCTTATTCCTTCTAGCCCAAGTAGCTCAAGGGAAGTAGCATTAACTGTACCTTTGGAGTGGAAATATTTCTCTTTAGGAACATTGGGTAGAGAAATTAATGCTTTTGCTTTAAAAAGGAGAAAGGCTTGGCTGGGCTCAGTGGCTCACACCTATAATCCCAGCAGTCTGGGTGACTGAGGTAGGTGGATTGCCTGAGCTCAAGAGTTCAAAGACCAGCCTGAGCAAGAGCAAGACCCCTGTCTCTACTACTAAAAATAGAAAAGCTAGCCGAAGTTGTGGCAGATGCCTGTAGTCCCAGCTACTTGGGAGACTGAGACAAGAGGATCACTTGAGCCTAAGAGTTTGAGGTTGCTATGAGCTATGATGATGCCATGGCACTCAAAAAAAAAACAAAAACAAAAAAGCTATCATGAAAGCATCCACCAAACGATAATATTTAATGAAGAATTTTTGCTTAGAAGTTTGGGGGGATGTGGGTGTGGTTATCTCTTTGAATTCCTAAGGGAATAGTTTTTAATTTGTGTTCAATGGAAAAATAATATTAAACAGGCACCATTTTCTTAAACAAAACATTTTTATAATTTACCAGTTAGAATTACCAAACACCCTTTATATCTGCAAGTTTAAATTTAGCATAGATGTTGTAAACTGTAAACAGCTTATCCAACTTACTGTCATAGGGATTATATTTAAATCTAAGTTATGGTTATTAATGTTTAATCTTTTCAGTCAGTCTTGCTACCCCAGTTGTTTTTGGAAACCTTGATAAATATTTGCTAGTTGAAAAAAATTGAGTTTTCCTCATTTGTAAAATAAATGCAAAAATTAAATGTCAGCTTTTTCAGGTGAAAGCATTCTTCAAAGACTATGTTGAAAATAGTCTAAAGAAATTCCAAGTCTCCTGCTGAAGTCTTACTTGTGTCCCTTTTTAAACACTATTTTCCTTAAACTAATTTTGTGGTTATTCTAAAATTACTTCCTTGCTTTTCCATCCAGTCTCTCTCTCTCTCTCTCCCCTCTCCCTCTCTCTTGCTCGCTCTCTCTTTCTTTCTTTCTTTTTTTTTTTTTGAGACAGAGTCTCACTCTGTCACCCTGGGCTTGCCTCAGCCTCCCAAGTCGCTGGGACTATAGGAGCCCACCACAATGCCCAGCTATTTTTAGAGACGAGGTCTCACTCTGGCTCAGGCTGGTCTCAACTCGAGCACTCAGGCAATCCATCCACCTAGACATGAGCAACTCCGCCCGTCCCCATCTCTCTTAAAGTGAAATATGGACACTTCCCTGTTATGGAGTAAAAAAGAATGGGAACACTTTGGTGTTAAGAGTAAAGTAAGGTGCCTGTGACACACTACAGGTTAACAGACATAAACAATGACTTGATATTCTTCTTGTCCCAAATTGACAATATTCTTGCAACGTTCTTGTAATTCTTTTTAAATTTCACAGCTTTTAACTTGTTGTTTTAGGATATTCTAAATCAAAGAATCTATCGTACACTTCGAAAAGCTGAATTAACCAAACTTCAGCAGACCCTGAAGGCCCTTAATGAGAAGGCAGCATTTTATGAAGAGCAAATTAATTATTATGACACCTATATAAAGACTTGTTTAGACAACTTAAAAAGAAAGTAAGTTGAAGTCACGTTATACTCATTTATAATGTCATGATTTATATGAAATATCAATGCTCTCTATCATTCTGGGCTGTTGTGTTGGGTTTGGAAGCAGACTTTTTACTCTGTTTTATAACCAAAAAAAATAAGACTCTCAATTTTATTATTTGCAACTGTGAACTAAGAAGTCAGGAATAAATTTGGAAGCTTTTAAATACCCCATCAGCATTAGAATTAAAGTAGCATAACCTGTTGTATTTTAAGCAAATAGCATTAACACTTAGGGAAACATTTTCATTATTCCTTTTGTCCTTTTTAGTCAAAGATGGGGAATTTCTTTAATTCTTTTTAAATTTTTTTGTATTTTCAATTGTTATGATACATAATATTAATACATATTTATGGTGTATACGTGATGTTTTTATATAGACATACTGTGTGTAATGGTCAAATCAGGGTAATTAGAGTATCCATAATCTCAAGCATTTATCATTTCTTTGTGTTAGGAACATTGCAGTGCCACTCTTTTAGCTATTTTTTATTTTTATTTTTGAGATAGGATCTCCCTATGTCACACTGGGTAGAATGCCATGGCGTCGCAGCTCACAGCAACCTCAAACTCTTGGGCTTAAGTGATTCTCTTGCCTCAGCCTCCCAAGTAGCTGGGACTACAGGTGCCTGCCACAATGCCTGGCTATTTTTTTGTTGCAGTTGTCATTGTTTAGCTGGCCCTGGCCAGGTTGGAACCCACCACTTGGTGTATGGAACCCACTTGGTGTATGTGACTGGCACTATCACCACTGTGCTATGGGCACCAAGCCCTCTTTTAGTTATTTTAAAATATACAGTAAATTATTGTCAACTATAACCACCCTATTGTTCTATATTCATTCTGTCTAACTGTATTTTGGATGTGTTAACCAAAAACTTATTTTAGGCTCGGTACCCATAGCTCAGTAAGTAGGGCACCAGCCACATACACTGAAGCTGGCTGGTTCAAGCCCAGCCCAGGCCTGCTAAACAACGACAACTGCAACAAAAAATAGCCAGACATTGTGGCAGGTGCCAGTGGTCCCAGCTACTTGGGAGGCTGAGGGAAGAGAATCGCTGGAGCCCAAGAGTTTGAGGTTGCTGTGAGCTGTGACAGCACAGCACTCTACCAAGGGCAACATAGTGGACTCTGTCTCAAACAAGAACTTAGTTTGTGTCAGGGTCCAGGGGGACCCTAACCCAGGTTGGGGGCCGACAGGGAGATGGCACTGAATAAAGAAGAAAACTTCACACCGACTTAATTATATAAAGTCTCATGCGCAGGAGTGGCAGATTAAGGCAATGCAGCCACCCCCTAATTCCTCAGAAACCTTTTATTGATCTCCAAGAGAAAACATTGGTGAAAAAATGCAAAGGTGTAAGGCTGAGTAATCCGGAACTTAGAGCAATAAATTGTTAACAGTGCCTTCTAACACATTCAGAAAGCGGGAGGTGGAACCAAGTCTCATCTGCCCAGGGCAGACAAACTGATTTCCTTAATCTAACTGCCCTTTAGTAGTTCAAAGGTCTCAGCCCACCTGCCTTCTAGTTCTCCAGGCAGGGACAGTCTTGAGGACCTTACCTGGTTTAGGTGTCTCTAGACTCCTTTTATCTTCTTGATAAGGAGCCCACAGGTGTGGCCCACCTTCATGCTTTACCCGGAATTGGAGATACCACCACCCAAGAGAATCAGCCTGTCTGCCTCCCACAATTTTGGAATGTTTATTTTGGAACATTTATTATAAACAACATTTCATATAATTTAAACAGATTTGCTAATTGCACAAAGCAGCTTAACAATTTTAGATAGCTTAGTGATTTTAACAAATCATGTTGACACAACAGGCAAAATTTGATAGCTCTATCATCCATTAGCATAAGTATAGATTTTTATCCATACTTTAGCCATTTTTAATGAATATATTTCACTTGTAATTATTTTTATCACTAGATTAGGGTTAATGGTAATCAAATTTTCATTATCTACTTTAATATAAAGTACAGTATTTTCATGTAATCCTTGTCATCAAATTGGCAGTAAGAGATGGTGCTATATGGAAAAATCAATTGCATTAATTATAGATTCTTAAAATTTTTATTGTAAATTGACTTTATAATTGTGTAGATTTACAGAGGTCCAAAATTATTTTATGATTATTAATATAATGTGGAGTAATTAAATTAAGCTAATTAACATCTATCATCTCAAATACTTATTTTTTGTAATGAGAACATTTAAATTTACATACAGTATACTATTTATTAACTACATTGACTATAAGTATATCATTTTATTTTATTTTATTTTGAGACAGTCTCACTCTGTTCCCCTGGTGTCATCATAGCTCATAGCAACTTAAAATTCTTGGGCTTAAGCAATTCTCTTGCCTCAGCCTCCTGAGTAGCTGGGACTATAGGCACCCATCATAATGCCTGGTGATTCCGCCCCGACTTGGCCTCTCCAGACACTAGGATTACAGGCAGGCCTGAGCCACTGTGCCTGGCTGCAGTACATCTTTTTCAAAACCTGATTCCTCCTGAGATGCTATACCCTTTGATTAGCATCTCCCCATTTCCGTCCAGCCCCAGCCCCTGTAACCATCCCTGTACTCTCTGCTTCTTTGAGCACAGCTATTGTAGATTCCACATGCAGGTGAGAATGGGCAGTATCCATCTTTCTGTGCCTGGCTTGTTGCCCTTAGCATAATGTTCTCCAATTCTGTTCATATTGTCCCAGACACCAGGTTTTCCTTTTCTAGGGCTGAATAGTATTCCATTGTGCATATATTCTACACTTTCTTTATCCAGTCATCTTTTTTTTTCCTTTTTAATTTTATTCTTTTTTTTTTTTTTTTTTGAGACAGAGAGTTTCAAGCTGTCACCCTGGGTAGAGTGCTGTGGTGTCATAGCTCACAGTAACCTCCAACTCAGGCTTAAGCAATCCTCTTGCCTCAGTTTTTCTATTTTTAGTAGAGACAGGGATCTCACTTTTGCTCAGGCTGGTCTTGAACCTATGAACTCAAGCAATCCACCCGCCTCAGCCTCCCAGAGTACTAGGATTACAGGCGTGAGCCATCATGCCCAGCCCCCAGTCATCTGTCGATGGACACTTGAGTTGCTTCCAAGTATGTGTTGTGAATGGTACTTTAGTAAACCTAGCAGCACAGATAGCTCTTTGACAGACTGACTCCAGATCTCTGGATCAACACCCAGAAGTGGGATTGCTGGATCAATCATAGATTTGATGAAAGGAAATCACCACATTTAGACCTTCCTTATTTGGGCCTCACTAGTTCTGAATTTTAATTCATTTGCTTGGGCCTGAAAAAATGTATATAGTAGAACCTCCATAGTTGACCACCTTCTTAAATGGACCTAATTTTCACAGACTGGATATACACTTCATGTACGTACAGTGGGCCTAGTTCCCTATGTTGATTACCTCCATGTGTTGACCAGTTTGTTAAGGTCCCTTGAGTGGTCAGTTTACAGAAGTTCTACTGTATATATATATATTTTTTGTACTCAGAAGAAAGAGGTTGGTCAAGCTAATTATCAGTAGAAACAAGATTGTCAGAGGTTAATTTTATGTATTTGTTGTAACTAAGGCATTTTACACAAGCTCTGCAGTTAGACAATTTTCTGTTATGTTGTGTGATCTTGAACCAGTTCAGTGAACGTCTATGAGGGTCAATTTTCATATCTTTAAGGTGGAATTAGGAGGGCCAGCCTCACCTGCCTCCTTAGCACAGTAAATAACACATCAGTCTCATAATCTGAAGGAGAGCCAACTAAATGAAATAATACATGGCAAAGGAATATATTAATTTCACAGCATGTTGGAAATTTAATTTTGTAAATGTGAATTAATAGTTATTAAGCACTTAAATCAGTACTGGCAACATAGCTTGTTAAATAAACTAAGGCAGTCTAGCCGGGGCCAGGTTTGAACCCGCCACCTCCAGTATATGGGGCCAGCGCCCTAGTCCTTTGAGCCACAGGCACTACCCCCTAGTAATATCTCTACTTAAGAATACACAGTTCATGTTAGCGCACCAAGGCAACTTGTGAAATGACGGAAGATAACCACTTACTCCAGTATGCCTGAGAAAACAGAGTGTACATTTTATTAAAAATATAAACTGTAGGAGTGGCGCCTGTGGCTGAAGGAGTAGGGCACTGGCCCCATATACTGGAGTTGGTGGGTTCAAACCTGGCCCCCGCCAAAAACTGAAAAAAAAAAAATATGTATATATATATGGCAAAGGAATATATTAATTTCATAGCATGTTGGAAATTTAATTTTGTAAATGTGAGGTAATGGTTATGAAGCACTTAAATCAGTACTGGCAACATAGCTTGTTAAATAAACTAAGGCACTCTGGCCGGGGCCAGGCTTGAACCCACCATATATATAACTGTAAGTCAGGCATGGTGGCTCATGCCCACAATCCTAGCACTTTGGGAGGTTGAGGCAGGTAGGTTGCTTGAGCTCAGGAGTTCAGCCTGTCTCTACTTTAAAAAAAAAAAAGTAAAATACTAGCCAGACGTTATGGCAGGTGCCTGTAGTCCCAGCTACATGGGAGGCTGAAGCAAGAAGATTGCTAGAGCCCAGGAGTTTGAGGTTGCTGTGAGCTGTGTGATACCACAGCACTCTACCCAGGATAACAAAGTGAGACTATCTCAAAAAAAACAAACAAAAAAAAAACAGGGTGGTGCCTATGGCTTAGTGAATAGGGCTCCAGCCCCATATACCGAGGGTGGCGGGTTCAAACCCAGCTACTGCCAAACTGCAACCAAAAAAAAATAGCCAGGCATTGTGGTAAGCACCTGTAGTCCCAGCTACTTGAGAGGCTGAGGCAAGAGAATCACCAAAACCCAGGGGTGATGATGCCATGGCACTCTACTGAGGGTAATAAAATGAGACTCTGTCTCTACAAAAAAACAAAAACAAAAAAATGTTAGTCTGTAAAGCAGCCTTCAATCCTTTTCTCCTAAATAGTTCAATAGTGAGGCTTTACTGCGTGGAGGAATTTTCTATGATCACAGAATAAAATGATGTGCGTTTTATACAACAGGGGCCACGTAGTAACGGTGATGTTACGCTAGCCATGGTTATCACACTACCAGAAACATTTGAGTTCACCATCGTAACAGCCAATGTTCGGTTCTTATTTTGGCAGACATACCCGAAGGTCAATTAAAGTAGATGGAAAAGGAGAAGCCAAAGTGACAAAGAGAGCTAAGCCCGTGAAGTACACGGCTACAAAGCTGTTCGAGAAAGGTCTCCTGCTCGGGATAGATGATCTTCCCACAAGCCAGTAAGTGTCGCCTGGAGTCTGCACAGAGTCACAGAAAATCTGACTCACTTTTTTTTTTTTTTTTCATTTCCTGTGGCGTTTGCGAGAGCTCCATCTGGTCTAGCAAGGCTTAGCCTGGATTACAGATGACAAGGAGAGAAGACGTGTATTGTCATTGCTAGTCTTCCCCTTTGTCTCAGTATCTGCTGCTGTCTGATAAAGTGCCGGTCATGGTTGTCTTTCCCACGGCTCGTCCAGCGTGTTTGGATTTGGGAGTCTCTCCGGCCCTCCAGAAGAGCTGAGTCACAGCAGTGAGAATGAGAGGCTGTCTTTCGGTCTTGATAGATGAGTTATCTACAACGGCTACACAGTCCCTTTCTCATTTCAAAGCCATAGGCTGTGTCAACCCTGGAGCAGAGCCATTTCCAGCAATATGCTGTGTGTATTCAAGGGGGTGGAGAAAAGAGAAGCCCCCGCCACAGTCCCACATCAAATACTACGTGCTTCTTTTTTTTGTTTAGGAGGATCGTGAGTCTGCCTCCCCCATCGTTTGTCCTTTGTCTCAGAGGAGCCAGGCTTACTGGCATGGGCCTTCTCTTTCACTCTTGCCTTCTTTCAAAGTCTGGTATCTACTTCATTATCTCATGAAAACTTCTCTTATGGCACCAACCATCCAAAACCTGCTTACTCTTTTGAAGTTTCAGTAATACTTATCTGAAATATTGGATTGGCTGGTCAGTAATATAGGTCGATATTGAATTCTCAAGTTAACTGTATTTTCTGCTCCTTGGAGGAAGTACCGTGCCATCTGTTTCTTTTCTAATAAAGCATCTACTTTAGTGCCTTGTGAGTTATAGATCTCAACAATAAACATCAAACCTAGCGTTTAGGGGACAGAATAGGGGAATGAGGATGTGAGGAATTTGGTGAGTTCCTTAGAATTTTCCTAACAGGCTGTTCACTCAAAATGATAACTTGGGGCTTGGTACCTGTAACTCAGCGGCTAGAGTGCCAGCCACATATGCCAGAGCTGGCAGGTTCAAACCCGTCCCAGGCCCACCAAACAACCACAACTACAACAAAAAAATAGCCAGGCATCATGGCAGGTGCCTAGAGTCCCAGCTACTTGGGAGGCTGAGGCAAGAGAATCGCTTAAGCCCTAGAGTTTGAGGTTGCTGTGAGCTGTGATGCCATGGCACAGCTACCAAGGGTGACATAGTGAGACTCTGTCTCAAAAAATTAAATAAGTAATAAATAACTTGGGCCTGACAAGGTGGCTCACACCTATAATCCTAGCACTCTGGGAGGCTGAGGCAGTGATTGCTTGAGCTCAAGAGTTCAAGACTAGGCTCGGCGCCTGTGGCTCAAGTGGCTAAGGCGCCAGCCACATACACCTAAGGTGGTGGGTTCGAATCCAACCTGGGCCCCACAAATAACAATCATGACTGCAACCAAAAAAAATAGCCAGGCATTGTGGTGGGCACCTGTGGTCCCAGCTCCTTGGGAGGCTGAGGCAAGAGACTCGCTTGAGCCCAGGAGTTGGAGGTTTCTGTGAGCTGTGATGCCACAGCACTGTACCCAGGGGGACAGCTTGAGGCTCTGTCTCAAAAAAAAAAAAGGCTCGGCGCCTGTGGCTCAAGTGGCTAAAGCGCCAGCCGTGTACACCCAAGGTGGCAGGTTCGAATCCAGCCCAGGCCCGCCACTTGAGCCCAGGAGTTGGAGGTTGCAGTGAGCTGAGATGCCACGG
>CAUYQV010045225.1:0-13452 GCA_963574575.1 Galagoides demidoff
CCCCCTGGGTAGAGTGCCATGGCATCACAGCTCATAGCAACCTCCAACTCCTGGGCTCAAGCGAGTCTCCTGCCTCCGCCTCCCAAGTAGCTGGGACCACAGGCGCCCTCCACAACGCCCGGCCATTTTTTGGTTGCAGCCATGATTGTTGTTTTGGCGGGCGCGGGCTGGGGATTCGAACCCGCCACCTTAGGTGTATGTGGCTGACGCCTTAGCCGATTGAGCCACATGCGCTGAGCCAATCTATTTTATTTCAAGCTAAGAAAGTTGGGTTTTAACCCTTGGCCATGACAAGGCAGACAGAACTCAACTCAGTGAACGGTTACGGGGTGCTGCCACAGTGCAGATGAGGGAGAGTTGTATCAGTAGAAAGTCAGCAAATTGTCTCTCAAGACAGATTGCTCTGGGGGCTCCCCTAGGGCCTGGGGCCAGCCCTCAGCCTTGGAGACCTAGAAATCCACCTTTAGGACACAGGAAAAGTGGGTCTGAATCTGCTACTGACTTACAGTTGCCAAGTGTAAAGACTGACTGGCATATGGAACTAGAATGCTGCTGTATTAATTTTTTATTTTATTTAATTTTTTTTGGACACAGAGTTTCACTTTATTGCCTTTGATAGAGTGCTGTGGTGTCACAGCTCACAGCAACCTCAAACTCCTGGGTTTAGCCAGCAGTTCTCCTGTGGTTCCTGTCGCAACCCACAGGAACTATATTAAAGGGCCGCGGCATCAGGAAGGTTGAGAACCACTAGCTTAGGCAATTCTCTTGCCTCAGCCTCCCAAGTGGTTGGGACTACAGGTGCCTGCCACAACACCAGTTATTTTTTTTGTTGCAGTTTGGCTGGGGCCAGGTTCGAACCTGCCATCCTCTGTATATGGGGTTGGCACCCTACCCACTGAGCTACAGGCACCACCCAATTTTTTTTTTTTTTTTTTGAGACGGAGCCTCAAGCTATCCCCCTGGGTAGAGTGCCGTGGCATCACATCTCATAGCAACCTCCAACTCCTGGGCTCAAGCAAGTCTCCTGCCTCAGCCTCCCAAGTAGCTGGGACCACAGGCGCCCGCCACAACACCAGGCCATTTTTTGGTTGCAGCCGTCATTGTTGTTTGGCGGGCCCAGATTGGGGATTCGAACCCGCCACCTTGGGTGTATGTGGCTGGCGCCTTAGCCGCTTGAGCCACAGGCGCTAAGCCCCAATTTTTTATTTTTTATTTTTTGAGACAGAGCCTCAAGGCGTCACCCTGGGTAGGGAACAGTGGCATCACAGCTCACAGCAACCTCTACTCCTGGGCTCAAGCAAGTCTCCTGCCTCAGCCTCCCAAGTAGCTGGGACCTGGTGCCCGCCACAACGCCTAGCTATTTTTTGGTTGCAACCGTCATTGTTGTTTGGTGTGTCCAGGCTGGATTCGAACCTGCCAGCTGAGGTGTATGTGGCTGGAGCCTTAGCCGGTTGAGCCCCAGGCGCCGAGCCTCAATTTTTTATTTTTAAGAGACAGGGTTATCCTGCTCTGTCACTCAGGCTGGAGTGTAGTGGCCTAATCATAGTTCACTACCCTCTCAGCCTCAAACTCCTGGGCTCAAGTGATCCTCCTGGCTCAGCCACCCAAGTAGCTGAGACTACGGGCGCTCACCACAATGCCTGGCTAGTTTTTCTATTTTTTGTAGAGATGGCATGGTCAGAATAGTACATAAACACAACCACCATGAAGACAAGGTAATGGGAGCCAGAAGAGCCTGTGGAGGGAGACCTGACCTCATGGGGAGGCCAGAGGAAGTGACACTTGCGAGAAATCTGACAGTGAGCAAGTGGACTAGCTAAGTGGGAAGGAGGGAAAGGAAGAGCATTTCAGGCAGAGGGAAGAGTATGTACGAAGGCCTTGAGACTGGAGGAATCCGGGCATGTCCAAGGAACTGAAAAAGGCCAGAGTGGTTGGTGTACAGGAGAGTGGTCTGAGACGAGACGTATGAAGGGCACACTCCCGGTGTTGGGCTCTGCATTCCAGTGTGAACCTTGATGCTCACCCCTCTTCTGATGCTTCTGTGACCAAGCAACTTGCCTTCTTATTGATCCATTGCTTCTTTAGACTGGTTAACTTTTTCTATTTTAGGGGTCAGTCAAGTTTTCTTGGCCTAAGAATCGACCTGTCACTTTAAGATGTCTAATCTTAATGCTGATTTACATCACTTGGTTTTACAGTTGACGGTTCAGAGGACAATTTTATTTCCTTTGTAGGTGTGTTTCCAGAAGGTGCTTCTCTCTAGCCCCAGGTCCTGATGATACAGTACACATGGTGCTGTGTTAGGCCCTGGGCCACAGAGATAAAATCTTTATGTCCTTGTTCTGAACAGCTCATAGCCTTGTGTGGAATTAGATTAAAAAATGACTGGTAGGGGGTTATATGGATGTTTACCTTTGTCAAAACTCCTCAAACTATACATTTAAAATGGGGGAAATTTGCTTTATGTGAATTTATTTTATTATTATTACTTTTTTGAGACAGAGTCTCTGTTGCCTCGGGTAGAGTGCTGTGGCATCATCATAGTTCACAGCAACCTCAAACACTTGAGCTCAAGCTATCCCCTTGCCTCAGCCTCCCAAATAACTGGGACTACAGGAATGTGTCACCATGCCCAGCTAGTTTTTTCTGTTTTTAGTAGAGATATGGTCTTGACCTTGTTCATGCTGGTCTCAAACTCCTCAGCTCAAGCAATCTACCTGCTTCTGGCCTCCCAAAGTGCTAGGATTACAGGCGTGAACCAACCACGCCTGGCATAAAATTGATCTTAAAAGAAATATATGTTAATATGAGACAGTGGGATAGAAGATAATCCATTTTCCCAATATTAAGCAGGGCCTTTCCTATAAAATTCTAGATCCTGGTAACCCATAGGATGGTAGTTCAGTGGTTTCTATTTATTCTCAGACTGTCAGTACTTGTTTAACTCATTCCTTATATTAAATTCTCTCTGTTGAAATAACCAGTATGGTTTTTGTTTTCTTGACTGGGCTTTGGTTAGGCTCTCCAAGGTGGGATTCCAGATTGATTTGACTGTACTCCTGGTCTTGAAAACAATGCTGACTCACTTGCCAGTGAGAAGTGGCACACTGGAAATGCACAGCATGTCATGGCATTATGACTGGTGAAATGATCATCTGAGATTGCTTTGATGAAATCACTGCCATAGGAGACCATGCGGTTGCCACCTTGACAATTAAATAGGAATAATCACATCAAGAGCTGAGAAAGGAATGGTGCTTCTTGACTGCACTAGAACCCTTTACAGAAAGAAAACAGTGGCTGGGTGCGGTGGCTCACGCCTGTAATCCTGGCACTCTGGGAGGCTGAAGTGGGAGGATTGCTTGAGCTCAGGAGTTTAAGACCAGCCTTAGTAAGAGTGAGACAATATCTCTACTAAAAATAGAAAAAACTAGCTAAGCATAGTGGTAGGTGCCTATAGTTCTAACTATTTGGGAAGCTGAGCCAAGAGGATTGCTTGAACTCAGGAGTTTGAGATTGCTGTGAGCTGTGATGATGCCACAGCACTGAACCCAGGGTGATAGAGTGAGACTATGTCTCAAAAAAAAAAAAAAAGAAAGAAAAAAGAACAAAAACAGTAAGCGCAAGGCTTAAGTCATGGTCAGAGAATCAAAGAGATTTTAGATGGCCCAAAAAGAAGATTTTTTTTTTTTTGAAGAAGGTCTTCTTTTTTTTTTTTTTTTTTTTTATTTGAGACGGAGCCTCAAGCTATCCCCCTGGGTAGAGTGCCATGGCATCACAGCTCATAGCAACTTCCAACTTCTGGGCTCAAGCGAGTCTCCTGCCTCCGCCTCCCAAGTAGCTGGGACCACAGGCGCCCACCACAACGCCCGGCCATTTTTTGGTTGCAGCCATCATTGTTGTTTGGCGGGCCCAGGCTGGGTATTCGAACCCGCCACCTTAGGTGTACGTGGCTGGCGCCTTAGCCGATTAAGCCACAGGCACCAAGCCAAAGAAGGTCTTCTTTAGTGAAGTATGAGTCAAGTTCAGTGAAAATCAGACCCAAGTTTAATTTTCTGAGTTGCAGAATTAAAATGTTAGCTGAACTCAAGACCTTGCCACATTTCTCATGAAAAAGTTAGGGCATTGATTCAGAAAGAATGGAACCCTAAGACCCTGAGTGGGGCACTGAGGTGGACTCAGATAAATTTGAGAATCCTGGACCCCTAAATCTCTGTGAGTCCTCCCATCCTTGAGAGGAATCAGCTTGCCTTCCATATCTGAGAGGAAATCCTTTCCTTGTACAGCACTTTGCTTGCTTGAAGCCCAGTCCTGTATGCCCCATGTGGAGATGTCTGTTTTCCTCAAGACCCACTCCAAACACTTGATTACCCCTGGAATTGTATCTAGAGTCAGACTTCAGCACGCTTCTGAATACAAAGTGTGACCTGCAAGGAAAAAGTTAATGCTAAAAGGTAATCACAAGATGTTTCCATTTCTATCAACAAAAACCTGGGGAACGCATGTTTGGCAATGGTTAGACCAAGGAGGACAGGATACAACACTGGATAGGGCTGCATTTGTTGAAGTGGGTGCACTTACCAGAAAGTCTGGATTCACTATGCCAGCTTATGTAGCTAAAAGTGGCATAGTTTGCTTGGTTGGTTGACTGAAACTTAGAGAGGATGATAGGAGCTCATGGTGACAAATGTCAAATGGCAGCCAGCCTTTAATACAGATACAAGGTGGGCATAGTAACTACCACAGGCAGCAAAGACAAAGTGGTAGTCAGAATGTGGGACCCACAGGAAACCGTGGAGGTGGTTAATTAATCATGAGATCTCCAGGGATGAAATAGGCAACCTACTAAAATACTGCTTGATGCATCATTATAATACAAAATATTCCTGGTAGCCAGAAACCCCCTTCAGTGCCATAATGGAAAGGCATAACTTTTTACTTATTCTGGACCTGAGCCAGTTATTAGGCCTAGAGGGCCATGGTGGAAGGGAGAACAGGTTTCCTTGAGAAAGGATTTTACAGCATTGGCAGAAAAAAATTACTGAAAATCCTTTTAAGCCTTCCCTCAAGGGGACTGCTACAGTGACTGTGACCTTGTGCACCTTTTGATTATTATTATGTATTGGTTCTGTCTTAGTCCATTTGGGCTGCTATAACAAAATACCACAGGCTGGGTGGCTTATAAACAACAGAAATTTATTTCTCACAGTTCTGGAGGCTGGGAAGTCCAAGATCAAGGCTCAGGCAGATTCAGTGTCTGATGAGGGTCCACTTCCTTGTAGAGGGCCATCTTCTCACTTGAACCATTCAGGGTGGAAAGGACAGAGGATCTCTATCTTTTTGGTAATGCCACTGATCTAACTCATGAGAGCTCAGCCCTCAGGACCTAATCACCTCCCAAAGGCCCCACCTCCAAATGCCATTACATTGGGGGTTAGGATTTCGGCTTATGAATTTTGGAAGGACATAAACATTTGGTCCATTGCAGACTCTAGATGCTAATTTCTGGGAACACAAAATACCACTGTGGACTACTTGTCAAAGGAGGGGCTTATGGTGAGCAGTTAAAAAAATGGAATTTTGATAAAGTCTGTCTCATTGTGGGCCCAGTAGGTCTGTGGAGCCACCTTATGGTCATTTCCCCAGTTTTTTTTTTAAATTTCTTATAGCATAACTGTGTACATTAATGCAATCATGGGGGACAGTGTGCTATTTTCATATACAATTTTGAAATACTCTCTCAAACTGGTTAACATAACCTTCATGTCATTTTCTTAGTTATTGAGTTAAAAAATTCATACTCTGCTTTTAGAAAGATTCACTTGTACCCTTGTAAGAGAAACCATAGAGGTGACCCCACCATTTCCCCAGTTTTTGAATGCTTAATTGGAATAGACGTAGATGTACTCAATGACTGGCAGAATCTCCACGCTGACTTCCTGATCTGTGGAATAAGGGTTGTTATGAGAGGTAGTGGCAAATGGAAGCCCCTGGAATTTTCTTCCTTACTAGGATACTCAGCCAAAAGTAATACTGCATCGGGGGGGGAGGGTATTGCAGAGGATAAGGCCATTAAAGACTTGAAATATATGGTCACTGTTCATCACTCATCATTATTTCATTTATCCATTTGCCCTCTGCAGAAGGCACGATCTTGGAGAGTAGCTGTGAGTTGGATGTACTGTGGTCTATTTCTACTCGTAACACTTCTGACACCAAATGCCTGGGTTTCTCCCCCAACACCAACAACTAATTCTCTAACTCTCCACATCAACTATGTGTCCAGTGATTTGATTCCATTCTGACACTAACCATCTGGAGTTAGTACAGATCTCCCACAAATTAAGGGGTCAGTTACACAAAACTGCCCCTTCTTCAGATGCCAGTTGCAAGTCTGGGCCTCTCACCTGCCATCATGAAATTGGAGATTCCCATAATCCCGTTCTCATGGTTGATGATATCCTAGAATGGCTCACAGAACTCAGGAAGGCCCCTTGCTTACTAATGCTGGCTTATTATAAAGGATTCAACTCAGGAGTAGCCAAGTGGAAGAAACAACTGGGGCAACTATGTGGGAAGGGGCAGAGTTTCCACGCTCTCAGTGGACATGCCACCCTCCCAGCACCTACAAACCCTCAGAACCCCATAGTTGGGGAGATTTTATGGAGGTTTCATTACATAGGCCCAATTGATTACATCACTGGCTGCTGGTGATCGCACTCAGTCTCCAGCCTTTTTCCCCTCTCTGGAGGTTAGAGTCTGAGGCTGAAAGTTCCAACCGTCTCATCACATGGTTGATTCTTCTGGCAATTGGCCCCTACCCTAAATCTAGGTAGGAGCCCACCAAATTCCATTAGCATAAGCTCAGGTTTGGTTAAAGGGGTTTATTATGAATAACAAAATATGTTCTTCTCACCCCATCACTGAGGAAACATCAAGGATTTTAGGTGCTGTGTGCCAGAAATCAGGGATGAAGATCAAAGGCGTGTTTCTTATTACATCACAGTATCACAAGGTGGTTACTGCAGTTGCAGTTGCTATTCCAGATATGGCAATGGTTCTCAACCTTCCTAATGCCGCGACCCTTTAATACAGTTCCTCCTGTTGTGGTGGAACCCCAACCATAAAATTATTTTCGTTGCTACTTCATAACTGTAATTTTGCTACTGTTATGAATCGCAATGTAAATATCTGATATACAGGATGTATTTTCATTGTTACAAAGGAGTCCCGACCCACAGGTTGAGAACCACTGAGATATGGAGTCTTTGTTGAATCTAATCAACACAGTCCCTAGTACCTGGTATGCATATACTGATTTATACTGATTTTTTTTTTTTTTGAGACAGAGCCTCAAGCTGTCCCCCCAAGTAGAGTGCTGTGGCATCACAGCTCACAGCAACCTCCAACTCCTGGGCTCAAGTGATTCTCCTGCTTCAGCCTCCCAAGTAGCTGGGACTACAGGTGCCTGCAACAACGCCTGGCTATTTTTTTGTTGCAGCTGTCGTTGTTTGGCGGGCTCAGACTGGATTCAAACCCGCCAGCTCAGGTGTATGTGGCTGGTGCCTTAGCCACTTGAGCCACAGGCGCCGAGACTGCATATACTGATTTAAAAAAAAAATTGTCTTATTGGTGACCTAGCACATGGTTGGAGGTGGGAGAAGAGGGGAGTGGAAAGAGGGAAGGTTCTCATGGTTGATAATATCCTAGAATGGCTCACATAACTCAGGAAGGCAGGGGGGTGGAGTGTCAGGGTGTGTGACACACCTCTTGGAGGTGGGACACAATTATAAGAGGGACTTTATGTAACAAATGCAATCAGTGTAAACTGGTTCTCTGTACCCTCAGTGAATCCTCAAGAATAAAACAAAAAAACAGGATGGTGCCCGTAGCTTGGTGGTCACATATACCAAGCCTGGTAGGTTCAAACCTGGCCTGGGCCAGCTAAAAACAATGATGACTGCAACAAAAAAATAGCCAGGCATTGTGGTGGGCTCCTATAATCCCAGCTACTTGGGAGGCTGAGGCAAGAGAACCGCTTAAGCCCAAGGGTTTGAGGTTGCTGTGAGCTGTGACATGATGGCACTCTACTGAGAGTAACATAGTGAGACTCTGTTTCTAAAAAACAAACAAAAAATTTAAAATAAGCAGCTTATTTATAATCAAGCACGTAAGACCATACAAGCCCTATGAAGCATAGTTATAAGTAGTATCAGAGATATTTGTTCTGAAAAATCCCAGAAATTTTCTCTGACTTCTTTTTTTTTTTTTTTTTTTTTTTATACGGAGCCAAAATCTATCCCCCTGGGTAGAGTGCCATGGCTTAACAGCTCATAGCAACCTCCAACTCCTGGGCTCAAGCGAGTCTCCTGACTCAGTATACCAAGTAGCTGGGACCACAGGCGCCCGCCACAACGCCCGGCCATTTTTTGGTTACAGCCATCATTATTGTTTGGCGGGCCCGGGTTGGGGATTCGAACCCGCCACCTTAGGTGTACGTGGCTGGCGCCTTAGCCGATTGAGCCACAGGGGCCGAGCCATTTCCTTTACTTCTTGATGAAAACCTGTTTTCCTACCTTGGTAAAGGTAGTGTCATGAGCAAACACAAAGTGATAAGATCTGTTTAATGACTCCTTCTATCCCTCCCATGAATAATAATAAATCCTTGAAGACTAACTTTATGTTTTGCAAAGTGGTTTCAATTGTGTTCTGTCACACACAAAATCCCTGTTAAGTTCTAGGGGACAGGTATTAATAACTTCTAGTACAAAGGAGCCAAGTTCAGGAGACTTTGAGTGGCACCATCAGCCTCCAAGGCTGCACTTCTGAACCACATCTGGTGGAAATGTCTCAGCTCAACATTGATTAATTGTAGTGTTCGGAAGAAAGGATGAGCTGATTTAAAATTTTTTTATTAACAGAAATTCCTTTGGGTCTTCTCTTTAGAAACATGAATCAGCTTTACATTCTCTAGCAAAGAACAATATCTTATATATGTGCTTTTTTTCTTTTTGAGACAGAGTTTTACTTTTGTCTTTGGTATAGTGCCATGGCGTCATAGCTGACAGTAACCTCAAACTCCAGGGTTCAAGGAATCCTCTTGCCTCAGCCTCCCAAATAGCTGGGATTACAGGCACCCACCGCAACACCCAGTTAGTTTTAGAGATGGGGGTCTTGCTCTTGTTCAAGCTGGTCTTGAACTCTTGAGCTCAAGCAATCCACTTGCCTTAGCCTCCCAGAGTGCTGGGATTACAGGTGTGAGCCACCATGCCCGGCCCTGTGGATGTGCTTTGATAAAACACTTTTTGAAGATGAATAGATCTCAAAAGGTCTTAATAGTTTCTCCTATTTATCCCTGTGTCTTCCATAGCATTCATCACAATAATTTGCACATAACAGTCAAAAATATGTTTTAGGCAGTGCCTGTAGCTCAGTGGGTAGGGCACCGGCCACATGCACCAGGGCTGGTGGGTTCGAACATAGCACGAGCCAGCTAAAACAAAACAAACAAAAAAATAGCCAAGCATTGTGGCAGGTGCCTATAGTCCTAGCTACTTGGGAGGCTGAGACAAGGGAATCACTTGAGCCCAGGAGTATGAGGTTGCTGTGAGATGGGACACCAAGGCACTCTATCAAGGGTGACATAGTGAGACTTTGTCTCAATTTAAAAATATATGTTTTAATTAATGGATGGATGGATAGACAACCAATTGGAACAATAGATCCTAACCCTCCTCAGCTTCAGTTTCCTAATCTGTAAAGTGAGGGCAATATCTGCCTATATGAGGCTGTTGTGAGACCTTTGTGACAATATAACTTAACATAAAAACTGCAAAAGCAGGGCCTCTCTATGGATCTCACACAGACATACTAGGCAGCTGTTTGGTTTGAGGTCAGAGGGTCTTTGTCCCCATAATAAACCCATTAACCTCATTTCATCTCTAAAGCATCATTCCTTAGAGTCCTGCCTATTTTTAACAAAAAAATTGCCTAATTAATGAAAATAGCAGCAGAGGGTGTGTGTGTGTGTTGTGGGGGTAGAGGTGTTAGGATAGTTATGACTGAATCCTTTATCAGCTTATCCAAACCAGAAACTAGTCTAAGTATGGCAAAACTTGGAACAGCAACACTTCTACAAGGTATGAAATTAATCTGCATTACAGGAAGATCTAGCAACAACACTTTATCATAGCCACTGCTTTGCTCTGGCAGAGACCTGGATACACTTTATACTGTGGGGCATCCAATACTTGAAGCATCACTAGGATCTGCCTGCTTCTTTGCTGGCCCAGGGTGGAGTTGAAAACCTGGGTTTAACCTATTGAATGATCGAAAACAAATCACTCAAAGCTGGGTGTGTAATTCTACCACTCTGGGAGGCAAAGCCTGGTGGATTGCTTGAGCTCAGTGGTTCAAGACCAGCCTGAGCAAGAGCAAGAGCCTGTCTCTACTAAAACAGAAGGGAAAAAAAAAAAAAAAAAAAAACCAGCCAGGCATTGTGTCGGGTGCCTATAGTCCCAGCTAGTCAGGAGGCTGAGGCAACAGGAACTTTTGAGTCTAAGAGTTTGAGGTTGCTGTGAAGAATAAAGAAAGATACCCATGGCACTCTACCCAGAGCAGACTCTGTCTCAAAAAACAAATCAGTCATCCTCTCAAGGCCTTAGTCTCCTCATTTCAAATGAGGTGATGATACTGAGACAAGATCTATGGTCTCCAAACTTATCTTTAAAAGCCCAGCATGTAGAACAAAGGGGTCCCCCTGTCCCCTTTCCTTGTGGAGTCCTGGGGGACCCTGGCTTCTAAGGAATGCCAGGTCAAATGAAATTCAGATGTATTCCATGTTCCCCTCCATCTCAACCCTAAGGGATTTGGCTGGGGGCCGATGAAGAATGTCAGAGTGAATTGGGAGAAAAAGCAATTCTTAGAGCCAAGTCAGGGACTCATGTTATATAGAAATTGGCCATTTGGAGTTGGGGTATTAACAAGGCTCGTGGAGAATGCATCACTTGGGTAAGTTAGTCACTCTATGCCTCAGTTCCTTTGTTTTAAATGAGGTTATGAAATTTTCCTTACAGAAGAATCTCAAATAATGTATGGTATGCAGATTATCCCTCCCAAGAAGTGAAGCCTAATTCCCTTTCCCTTGAGTGTGAGCTGGACTGAGTGACTCACTCCTGAGAGAGTATGGAGGAAAAAGCAGCAACTTCACAGTGGGGAGACCTGGCTGGCAGCACTAACTCAGCAGTCACGGCTAACATTGCCCGTGATAACTCACGTTGTTATCACGCACCACCTGATACCAAGGGATGAGAAGGCCACTTCCCTCTATTGTATTATTCCTCCAAATTTGCAACCTCAGTTTAATCATGAGAAAAGACATCAGACAAACCCAAATTGAGGACTTCCTACAAAATACCTAACCAGGCTCGGCGCCCATAGCTCAGTGAGTAAGGTGCCAGCCACATACACCAAGGTTAGTAGGTTCAAGCCCAGGCCCGGTCTGCTAAACAATGACAACTGCAACCAAAAAGAAATAAAATAAAATATCAAACCGGGTGGCGCCTATGGCTCAAAGGAGTAGGGTGCCAGCCCCATATGCTGGAGGTGGCGGGTTCAAACCCAGCCCCGGCCAAAACCTGCAAAAACATTAAAAAATAAAATAAAATACCTAACCAGTCTTCCTCCAACTCCTTAAGATCATGAAAAACAAAGAAAAAGACACAGAAAAGAAACACAGACCACAGGAGACTGAGAAGACACAAAAACCAAATAAATGCAATACGGTGTCCTGGATGGAATCGCAGAACAGAAAAAGGACGTTAACGGAAAAACTGGTAACATCCATGTAAAGTCTGGAGTTCAGTTAATAGTACTAATAAATAATTAGTAAATGTGCTAACGTTGGTTTCTTAGGTTTGACAAATGTACCATAGTTATGTAAGATATTAACATTAGGAGAAATTAGGTGAGGGACATATGGAACTCTGTACTTTGTAACTTTTCTGTAAATTTAAAATTATTCCAAAATCAATAGTATATTATAAATACCAAGGTTGATGCACATAATAGCATCTACCTTACAGGGTTGTTGTGAGGATTAAATGAACAAAGGGCTTGGAACAGCATCTGAAGCACAGTGGATTCTCCATAGACACTGATTGACTATTATTATTACTACCAACAGAAAATAATCCTTTTCTGTGTTCTCCTGTATTGGAGTTCATTTGATTTGCAAATGCATGTATTAATATTTCAATAATGCCCCTGACGCAAAGGCTGAGAGGTGTGTCCCCACAACAATGTAAGTTTCTGAATCAACCTGGAATCAAATGATCTCATCTCCTAAAAGTTTTTGTCAAATCTCATTAGATTTTTGTTTGAGTCATTCAAATATTTATTGAGCAAATATTTATTTATTGTATCTCTAAGGAGATAAGAAGATAATTTAAAACATTGTCAAAAAGGTGAGGCAAGTGCACCAGTAATGGAAGGCATAAGGTAAGGATCGCTCAGAGTCAAAGAAAGGGCTTTAGGAAATCAAGAGTGAGATTATTTCTAGCCTGGCTGGGGGTGCAGGTGGCAAAGGAGGAAAGGGGATATGAGATTAAAATAGAAGACTTCAATCTGGATTGTTGATGATACTCAGTATGGTCTACATTTGTCTCTCCTTTTCCTCTCTCCCCATCTTTGGGCTTAATTTACCAGTAGTGCCCAGGAATATTGAGTTCAATGTGCTTTTTCTTGACACAGAGTCTCACTTTGCTGCCCTCAGTAGAGTGCTATGACATCATAGCTCACAGCAACCTCAAACTCTTGGACTCAAGCAATTCTCTTGCCTCAGCCTCCCAAGTAGTTGGGACTACAGGCGTCCGCCACAATCCCCGGCTACTTTTAGAAACAGGGTCTTGCGCTGGCTCAGGCTGGTCTCAAACCTGTGAGCTCAGGCAATCCACCGGCCTTAGGCTCCCAGAGTGCTGGGATTACAGGCGTGAGCCACTGCACCCGGCCTCAGTGAGCTTTTTCTATACTTGCTTGCATTTTTGCCTTACTGTCTTCTGCAGAACTAGGTCCTTTTGGTGTTTTAGGAGTTTTCCTGTGTTTTGAAGGATTCTTGACCTTTTGATCTTGGTGTTAACGGTTTTGAATCCCTTCCATTCTGGTTGGATTTTTGTGCATTTTTGACTGGAGTATCTCTACAGATTTCTTCTGGAACTTTTTCTTCAGTTTCTTCATCATCATCATCTTCATCACCAGCAAGTTTTACCTATTTCTGTGGAACTTTGCTACCACCTCCAGGGGCAGATCACTTTCCAGACATACTTAAGAGTTTTACATCTTCCTCCTCTTTATCTTCTGACTCTGTATCTTCTTCCACAGCTACTAAATGCTGCCCATTAATATGCACAGGCCCCGGCTTGGCGCCTGTGGCTCAAGTGGCTAAGGCGTCAGCCA
>CAUYQV010045230.1:0-17295 GCA_963574575.1 Galagoides demidoff
CCAACTCCTGGGCTCAAGCGAGTCTCCTGCCTCCGCCTCCCAAGTAGCTGGGACCACAGGCGCCCGCCACAACGCCTGGCCATTTTTTGGTTGCAGCCATCATTGTTGTTTGGTGGGCCTGGGCTGGGGATTTGAACCCGCCACCTTAGGTGTACGTGGCTGGCGCCTTAGCTGATTGAGCCACAGGTGCCAAACCCCCAGACTGGATTCAAACCCACCACCTTAGGTGTATGTGGCTGGCGCCTTAGCCACTTGAGCCGCAGGTGCCAAGCCAATTTACCCTCTTAATAATTTTTTTCTTTGAGAGACAGGATCTCACTCTTGTTCAGGCTGGTCTCTAACTCCCAAGCTCAAGCAATCCATCTGTCTCAGTCTCCCATAGCCAGGATTACAGGCATGAGCCACCACTCTGGGAGGCCAAGGCTCAAGGATCACTTGAGCTCAGGAGTTTGAGACCAGCCTGAGCAACACTGAGACCCCTGTGTCTACTAAAAATAGACAAAACTAGTCAGGCTTCTTAACAGGCACCTGTAGTACCAGCTACTCAGGAGGCTGAAGCAAGAAAATGGCTTGAGCCCAAGAGTTTGAGGTCACCAGGAGCTATGATGGCACAGCACTCTATCCAGAGTGACAGAGTGAGACTCTGTTTTTTTTTTTTGGCAGTTTTTGGCCCAGGCTGGGTTTGAACCTGCCACCTCCGGCATATGGAGCCAGTTCCCTACTCCTTTGAGCCACAGGCACTGCCCGAGACTCTGTCTTTAAAAAAAAAAAAAAAAAGAAGGGGGAACAGATCTCTGGAACTTTATCTTGCATGACCCAATGAATAGCTCCCCACTTTCCCCTTCTCACTGGCCCCTGGCAACCACCATTCTACTTTTCTGCTTTTGAGTTTGATTACTTGATATAGCTTATGTAAGTGGAATCGTGCATTTATCTTCTTGTAATTGGCTAGTTCTTTTAATGTCAAATTTCGTCCAAGTTGTAGCTTATGACAAGATCTTCCTCTTTAAAGCTGAATAATAGTCCATTGTATAGAATTCTGTGTTTATTTGTCCATGGACATTGGAGCTGCTTCCACCTCTTGGCTGTTGTGGATAATACTGCAGTGAACACAGGTGTGTTTAAATACCTCTTTGAAATCCTGTTTTCAGTTCTTTTTGCTATATACCCAGAAGTGGGATTGCTGGATCATATGGTAGTTCTACATTGAATTTTTTTTTTTTTTGCAGTTTTTGGCCAGGGCTGGGTTTGAACCCACCACCTCCAGCATATGGGGCCGGCACCTTACTCCTTTAAGCCACAGGGGCTGCCCCTGCTTTGTTTTGTTTTTGAGACAGAGTCTCAAGCTGTCACCCTGGGTAGAGTGCTGTGCTGTCACAGCTCACAGCAACCTCAAAGTCTTGGGCTTAATTGATTCTCTTGCCTCAGCTTCCCAAGTAGCTGGGACTATAGGCACCTACCACAACACCTGGCTACTTTTTGGTTGTAGTTGTCATTGCTGTTTGGCAGGCCAGGACCCTGTTCGAACCCACCAGCTCTGGTGTATGTGACTGGTGCCCTAGCCGCTGAGCTCCCCGCTGGGGTTTGGATTTGCATTAACCTGATGAGTAGTTGAGCATCCTTTCAATTGCTTGTTGGTCCATTTAAATATCATCCTCAGATTGTTCTATCAACCCCTGAGTTTTTCTGAGCTTCTCCCTTTTCCTTCACTTTATCCATGCTAACAACAGATGAATTTGTTAATGAAAAAATGTACTTGTTCTTATCAAGGTTAGCGAGAGACATGAAGATTAATAAAAAGGCATGTTTGAGAGGGGAGCTAGAAAAAGAAGGCAGGTCAAAAAGGTTGGAAAGCAGAGAGTACAGCACCAGAAACAGAAGGATCAGCCAGGCAGAATGAGTGGTGACAGAGAGGGACCCTGGCCACCATGTCCCCAAGAAAATTGATGCTAAAGTCTCTGTCAACACCTGTGCCACCTCCAAGCACCTGAAGAACAGAATTCCCACCCTCTGCTGTCATCATGATTTGAGATAAATCTTGTGAACAGCTGGGTTAAAAATAAGTCAGGACTCAAGTCCCGGGCTCACTCAAGACATGCAGGTGTCCCCAAACTGCCCAGAACACTCTCTGGTGTGAACCAGTTCTGTCCTCATTATTCCCAAACCCAGCCGTTGAGCTCCTGGAATAACTGCTCTGTGTCCAGGGAACATCTATGCTCACCCACCTTTTCTCCTGCAGAACTCCCCGACCCCCTTTCCAGGACAAGCTCTTCCTCCATTTATCTCAAGTCCCAAGGTGGGCTGGACACGCTTACCCCTCCTGCCTTCTAGAGTCTTCTCCCTTTCCTCATTGCAAAATGATCCCAGCTCTCTGAAGCTCAGCCCACCCGCCATGCGACCTCTCCCATTCTTGCCTTCTTTATCAAGTGACTTCCTAGTCACTGAGCTTCAGTTTCTCCACCCCACGTTCTGTAACATTTTTTGTGCTGGCCTGTCCTATTCCTAACCCTCTTGGTTACGCAACAGTCACCTCCGCCCCATCCATCTCAGCCACCCAGCCTACGGCTAAACCTTAACTCTTGAAACCCCCAGCAAGTCCGACACCTCCTCTCCAATCCCATCTCCTACCTGTGGTTATTTGGCTCCAGGATGCTCAAGGAAACAGCTCTGGAGCCTCACGGAGACTCCTGTCCTGGGTTCCCATTATCTCATTACCCAGCGTCCTGCAAGGATGCCCCAGCCCAGTGCTGTAACCACTCCTTGGCAAACACTCATCAACTTCCTCTTTCTCCCTAATCCTAAATAACAGCAAGTCTTGTCTGTTCCTCCAGCTGAGCGTCGCTGCAGCACTGGCCCACATGCACTCACTGACCTTAATTAGAGACACAATCACAAACTTCACAGTCTGTGAAATCTTAACACGTTTTGCTAATAAGTTCACTCTCCTGCTCCCTAAAATAACTCCCTCCAGCCTGCTCTTCTCCGGCCTTCACACACACCCCACCCCTGCCATACTCCCTTTTCATGACATCTGTGATTCATGCTGGAAAACTCTCATATTCTTACCGTGATCTCCTGCACATGCGTGCTGCTTAAGCTTCATTCTGAGTGTGATTAGTAACATGCCACCTCACAGGGTCGGGGGTTCAACCTTGGCTCAGGGAGCGTGAGGAGCCCTGTGGGCGTGTGGTGGAGACAGGTTCGCATGCAGGCACCAAGATACACTCTGCTTGGTCTGCTGAAGTTGGCACAGCCTCAGATCTCAAGACCCCTGCCAGGGTCATCACCATAGCCCGGCGCTGCCAATGTTGGTATTCAAATAGATCCATGCATTACCTGGGGCACTTCATTCTTGGTGAAGGTTCTATTCTTTTCCTTACACGGCTGTAACAAAGTACGGAAAATGTAGACGGCATAAGACTACAGATAGTGATCTCACAGTTCTTTCTGGCGGCTACAAGCCTGAAATCCAGGTGTCGGCAGTGTCATGCCCCACTGAAGCCTCCAGGAGAGGGTCCTTGCCTCATCCAGTCCTTGGCAGCCATGAGTGTGGCTGCATCGCCCGGTCTCCGCCTGCCCCCTCACGTAGTCATCTTCTTCCATCATAATCTCTGACACCACCCCCTATTGGTAGGCAGCTGGTGAAAGTGATTCCTTAAGGTATAATGGACCAGTTTTATTGGTTTTTTTTACTGGATTTTTTACTGGATTGTCACAACCTGTGGGGCTCCTATGGCCCTGGTCTCGGTTAGCGCAGGAAGGGACCAGGTGAGAGGCAGATTAGAAGTACAAGCTGTGGAAGGCGGGCTAGTCCTTACTTTCCGGGTAGCCCCGAGCAACCTCCGCACCAGCCTTTTATTGAAAGGGAATGATACAGGTGAGGGGAGAAATTAACAATGACTACGGGCTGAGGGCACGGGCTCTTCTTCCACAAGGAACTCCTGTGGACGAATGGCCCGAGGTCCACATCTCAGCTGCAGATCATCTTGCTCGGATGTTGGCGTCTCCTACACTGGATTATTTATTTTTATTTATTTTTGTTAAGGTAAGTATAGAACAAAGTTTACTGAGGCAGAGAAAGGTGGGTTTGCAGAGTAAGAGCAAGATACAGGCTTATACAGCAAGTACATCCACCACAGACAGTGACCTGGCCTCCACTGCCAGGGTAAGTAGGCAAAGAGGACTTTTCTGGACTACTTAAAAATTGCAGACTAGCAATCACAATTTATCCATAGTCATAAATGGAAACGCCTATTCTTTTACATCCTTGTTTTCAGAAATAGTTTTTGTAGCATTAAAATTTACACATTGCTAGCTCAAGTTGCACGCAAATTTAAAAGCATACAGAACCAAAAAAATGGGGTCATTTGGAGAGAAAATGGTTCTAGGGCCTTAAGCTGCATCCCATTTTATTTGCAAAAGCAATGGGCTACAAACTGCAATAAAGTTTGAAAATAGTTCCTAATGGCTCGGGGCCAGTGGCTCAAGTGGCTAAGGTGGCAGCCACATACACCTAAGGTGGTCGGTTCGAATCCAGCCCGGGTCCGCCAAAAACAACAATGGCAGCTGCGACCAAAAAAAAAAAAAATAGCCAGAAGTTGTGGTGGGCGCCTGTGGTCCCAGCTACTTGGGAGGTTGAGGTAGGAGACTCACTTGAGCCCAGGAGTTGGAGGTTGCTGTGAGCTGTGATGTCACAGCACTCTACTCAGGGGGATAGCTTGAGGCTCTGTCTCAAAAAAAAAAAAAAGAAAAGAAAATAGTTCCTAAGCCATAGAGGTAAACTACTTAAGGCCTTCTTATTCTCTGAATATTTTGTACTATCCACCAAAAGCCTTTTCAGAGACATTTCCCTCTGAGTTCACAAATCAATACCTTTACTCTTTCATCCTCAAGTCCAGGTATCTACAAGGGACATTTAATTTATTTTTACCATATTTACATGTTTACAATGAGTTTACGTTTTCTGCAGTGAAACATTAATAAAATGCAGTGTACTTAACAATCATTACTGTCTCATCAGACATTATATAAACTGGCTTATGTATAATATTATTTCATTGGACAAATGAAATATTATACACTTTCCAGATGACAAAACTGACACTCCAAGAGCTTCATTAAAGGGATGGAAGTTCACTCAGGAGAGTGTAGCCAGAAAGTCAACTGGGATCAGTTTTACCCTAAAGCTCAAACTCAAGCTCTTCACCACTGACCTACTATAATTCTCATACTCCGTATTATTGGCTGCATACCAATGAGGGGGCTTTGGTGACTATGAACCCTGTGTTTCTTTGTATCATCTTCCCTTTGTACTTTTAAATTTCCCTCTCTGTCCACAGACATCAGTCATATTGAATCAGGGACCTCCTCCCCCACTGTAAATCATCGCTTCTTACTGGATGACACCTGCAGGTGATAGGCAGTTAGTTAGACCTGAGGAGGGCCAGGGCAGAGGCAATTAGGTCATTTTAGGCTGGTTTGGGTTGAGCTGACCTGAACTTTTGTGGGACTGGGGCTAGTCCAGACCTCCCAGACCTATTGCCTGGAGATAAGGAAGTGAGGCTAGGGAACATCTTGCAGGTGGATTGCCGTGAGATAGAGGCTGATTAACATTCTAGGGATTTTCTGGTGCTGACCTAAGCTGTTTTGGAAACAGAGTTGATTGAAACCCTGGGAGAGACTTCCAGGAAATAGCTGGTCCCCTGCCCCTAAAGTTGTGTATAAACTCCCAAACTGCACTTTTCATGGTGCTTGCAGGCACCAGCCAGGCTTGCTTTATAAGCCATTAATAGTTAAGAAACCTTCCTGTGGGCTCGGCGCCTGTGGCTCAATCGGCTAAGGCGCCAGCCACATACACCTAAGGTGGCGGGTTCGAATCCAGCCCGGACTCGCCAAACAACAATGACGGCTGCAACCAAAAAATAGCCAGGCATTGTGGCAGGTGCCTGTGGTCCCAGCTACTTGGGAGGCAGAGGCAGGAGACTGGCTTGAGCCCAGGAGTTTGAGGTTGCTGTGAGCTGTGATGCCATGGCACTCTACCCAGGGGGACAGCTTGAGGCTCTATCTCAAAAAAAAAAAAAAAAAGAAAGAAAAGAAAAGAAAAGAAAGCTTCCTGTGCTTAGTAAAACTTTACTCATTTTTTGCTATTATTTTGGTGACTGCCTGAAGCCATCACTAGTGGCTCTAACACAATGACCCTATTTCCAAATAAAGTCACATGGACATTCTGGAGGCTAGGTCTTCAATGCATCTTTCTGAAGGACACAGTGTAACCCAGTACAAAGGCAAACTCACTCCTGAAGTGCATTTTCTCTTTCAGCTATAGTCAAGAAAAGCCGAGAGAATGAATTTAGTGCTATTCCCGGACTGGGTGGAGCTCAGCTCAGAGTGAATCAATTGAGCAGGATTTTGGCTCAGTGCCTATAGCTCAGCAGCGAGGGCGCCAGTCACATATACCAGGGCTGGTGGGTTTGAACCTGGCTGGGGTCTGCTAAACAACAATGACAGCTACAACAACGGAAAAAAAAAATAGCCAGGCATTGTGGCAAGCACTTGTAGTCCCAGCTACTTGGGAGGCTCAGGCAAGAGAAGCACTTAAAACCAAGAGTCTGAGGTTGCTGTGAGCTGTGATGCTACAGCACTCTATTGAGGGCAACATAGTGAGACTCTGTCTCAAAAAAAGGAAGCAGGATTTGGCAAAATCCTCAGTAAATATCTAGTAAGCCTAATTCTCTCTTTGAGGCTTCTTCTGATATCTACCACTGGGCTCAAAGGTGCCAGCACAATTATTAAAGTGAAACCCAGGGAGAGATTTATATACCCATTGAACATCTATATAAAAAGGGTGTTGGGGGTGGCACCTGTGGCTCAAAGGAGTAGGGCACCGGCCCTATATGCCGGAGGTGGTGGGTTCAAACCCAGCCCTGGCCAAAAACTGCAAAATAAATAAATAAATAAATAAATAAATAAATAAACTGGACTTGTTTGAGTTCATTTTTAAAAAAAAAGGTGTTGGTATTAAGGAATAATTAGGCTCCATGTCTTTTAGCCATTACACAAAGAAATACCATAATATAATTTATAGATGACACCCATTGGAGTGCTATTAAGTGTTATCACAGGGCTCCAGAGGAGTGGGATGGACACGAGCTTCTCTCCTTTGAATGATGCCTGTCAAGTCTACGTGGAAAATAGCAAGACAGTTGTGTGAGTTATGAGGCTGGAGCAGGGTCCACAGTAGTAGCTCTGACCCTTCTGGGATGCCACCTGCTGGCCTCACGTGAAGGCTAGAGTCTCAGCTGAGCCCTTACAGAGGCATTGGTCCTGCCTGTCCCAGGGATGCTGAAACCTCAACTAATGGAAATATAAAAATATTCTCTTTCTCTCTCTCTTTTTTTTTTAGAGACAGAGTCTCATTCTGTGCCCTTGGCAGAGTGCCATGGGCAACTCTCAGCACCTCAAGCTTCTGGGTTCAATTGATCCTCCTGCCTCAGCCCACCTACCACAACACCTAGCTAATTTTTCTATTTTTAGAACAGGTGGGGTCTCACTCTTGCTGAGGCTGGTTTCAAACACCTGAGCTTAGATGATCCACCCACTTGGCCTCCCAGAGTGCTAGAGTTACAGATATGAGCCACCACACCGGGCCAAAATGATCTCTTCTAAAGATGTAGTTATTTTTTTATCTGAACTTTTTTTCTTCTCCTTTTTCTTTCCTTCCCGTCCTCCCTCCCTTCCTTCCTTCCTTCCTTTTTTGAGACAGAATCTCACTCTGTCACCTGGGTTGGAGTGACATTGCCTCAGTCTAGATCATAGCAATGTCAAACTCCTGAGCTGGGGGCTCAGGTGATCCTCTTGCTTTAGCCTCTCAGGCACCCAGCTAATTTGTCTAATTTTTTTTTTTTTGAGGCAGAGTTTGATTTTGTTACCCTCAGTAGAGTCCTGTACCGTCAAAGCTCACAGCAATCTCCAACTCCTGGGCTTAGGTGATTTTCTTGCCTCAGCCTCCTGACTGGCTGGGACTACAGGTGCCCACCACAATGTCTGACTATTTTTTGTTGCAGTTTGGCCAGGGCTGGGTTCAAACCTGCCACTCTCAGTATATGGGGCTGGCACCCTACCCACTGAGTCACAGGTGTCACCCACATTTTTCTTTTTTTCTTTTTTACTGTATTTGGCCCAGACCAGGTTTGAACCCACCACCTCCGGTATATGGGGCCAGCATCCTACTCCTTTGAGCCATGGGCATCACCCAATTTAAAACATTTTTTTATAGAGACCAGTCATGCTCTTGCTCAGGTTATTCCCAAGTTCAAGTTATCCTCTCTTCCCAGACTCCCTGAGTGCTGGGATTACAGGCATGAGCCCCGCGCCCACCAAGATGCAGTCATTTTTGTAATGTCAATTCATTAGAAAATGCTACCTTCTTTAAGGCCGTGGAAGGAAGACTGGCATCACAATACCGCATTTTTTAAAATGATGGTTATAAAGGCTTAGCTAGGACAGGCCATTTTTTTTTTCTTTGAGACAGAGTTTCTCTCTGTTGCTCCAGGTGAGAGTGCCACTCCTGTGGGACAGGCTTTTTTAAAAATAAAGTTGCATTATTAAATGCTATGTATCAACTGAATATATAAATTTTCACTGGTGTCAATTATTATCCATGTTGTATAACAGATACCTTCTATTTTGTTACTAATAAGGGCCACAGAACTCAAAAACAAAAAGACCAATATAGGATGTCCAGAATTATATTAGAGAGGGCCATACTCTAGTGGTGACCACAGGGAACCTTTATATTGCCCCTGTTGTAGTCAAGAGCTGACCTTTCTTCACTGATTGGTATACTGGATGTCAAGAAATAGGATTTTATTGGCAAAGCTATTAGCTCTGTTCTAATTAGAGTGATGAATGTTAAAAAGAGCTACTTCTTAGGGACACTGAGGGTATTTGAGATGTGTGGACCATTAAGATGGCAGGAAAAGACTTCCCACACTCACACCTACGTGCCTTACCTGCACACAGTAAAAGCATTAACACCTGCAGCCACACCTCACAGGGATGGGGCTGGTAGCTTTCTACATCCAGCCATTAGTTTAGGAGAATTTCTTTTTTTGAGACAAAGTCTTACTTTGTCACCCTTGGTAGAGCGCTATGAGTGCCATGGCTCACAGCAACTCCTGAGCTCAAGGGACCCTCCTCAGCCTCCCAGAGTGCTGGGATCTCAGGTGTGAGCCACTGGGCCTGGCCCTGATTCTGTTGCATTTAACCATGCATAAACATTGGTCTGTAAACTCTTCAGCCCAATCAGTTGGACTAGATTGGGTCTAATTGCTCAGGGTCCCAACAGTCCCACTACAAAATTTCTTCTAGTTTCACCCCACCGTCAACCAGATCTTTCTTTGTTTTTTTTTTTAACCTGGTAGCTTTGCCTCTTGCTAACAGGAGTACCTTCATCTTTTTTTTTTTAAATTTTTTTTGTAAAAACAAAGTCTTTGTCACCCTCAGTAAAGTACTATGGCATCACAACTCACAGCAACCTCAAACTCTTGGGCTTAAGCAATCCTCTTGCCTCAGCCTCCTGAGTAGCTGGGACTACAGGCATCCACCATGCCACCTGGCTATTTTTTAGAGACAGGGTCTCGCTCTGGCTCAGGCTGGTCTTGAACTTGTCAGCTCAAGGCAATCCACCTGCCTCTGCCTCTCAAAGCTCTAGGATTACAGGCATGAGCCGCCGTGCCCACCAATTTAGGAGAATTTCTGATTGTGTGATACCAAACAGAAGGCATAGAATGTTGCCTTGAGAAAGTTGCCCCAACGCATCCTTCATACAGTTGAAATATATCGTTTGGGAATCCTTTGTATTCCTCAGCCCTAGCTAGCTTACAAGCAGGTAACAAGCTACAGTAACAAGCAGGCCTCCAATTCGAGGTGACTCACAACAACCAAAATTTATTGCATGTGGGCTGCAGGTCACCCGAGGCTGACTCTATGTCTTCCTCATCCCACAATCAAGGCTGAGCGAGCAGCCCCTCTCTAGGGTAAGCTAGTCTTAAGGTCAGAGGGCAGAGAGTGACCGTGGAACTGAGAAAAGGGCAGGACACTCTCTCCGTGGATGTACACACGTCACTTCCATTCACATTTCATTGGTCAAAGCAAACCACATGCCAAGCCTGAGGTGGATGGGCCAGTAGCAAGGGACATGGACAAGAACACAGCCCAGCAGTGCCACCAGGCCAGACAGCGGGGAGTTGATCCAGAAAGCAGAGGCCGTGGTATGAACTGTTCTGGGGCTCCTGGCTCAACACTGTCTAGTGAATGTCTGGTAACACCTGAGGCTGACTCTCATTCTAACTTTGTAGTGAGGTGGTGGGAGGCTGGCTACTTTTGACCGGGTGGAATTCCTTAACCTAAGTTGTGTAGCACCAAGTCAGACAAATGCTCCCAAATGCTCCACAAATGCTCCCACAGCAACCCCATTCCTTCTCACCTTCTCAAAGTTTGGCTTTTCCATTTCACCCAATCTCTCTATTGCATTATCAAATTCTTCCTTCTTACTGAATCATACCTATCAGCACACAGACATAGAGCAGTTTTTCTCATTTTCAAAACAAAAACAGACTTTTGTGTGTGTGTGAGAGAGAGATAGAATTTCACTCTGTTGCCCAGGCTGAAGTGTCATGGCCTCAGCCTAGCTCTCAGCAACCTCAAATGCCTGGGCTCATGGGATCCTCCTGCCTCAACCTCCCAAGTACTTGGGACTATAGGTGCCTGCTGCAGTGCCCTGATAATGTTTCTATTTTTAATAGAGATAGGGTCTTTTTTTGCGCAGGCTGTACTCAAAATCCTGAGCTCAAGCCATCTTGGCCTTCCACAGTGCCAGGATTACAGGCCTGAGCTACCAAGCCCAGCCCCAAAACAAACTCCTAAAAATACAATCCTCTTTGGTCACTGGCTTATATCTGTTTCTTTTTCCAGAAAAGCTTTTCAAAAGACTGGTCTCCACTGACTCTTTCTACTTCAGTTTTTAGTCACACACAATCTAAGCTACTGCAATCTGGCTTCCATCTCCGCAATGCCATAAAACCTACTTTTGCCAAGATCACCTGGTAACGTCCATGTTGCTAAATTTTTCAGTCTTCTTTTCTTTTTTTTCTTTTTTTTGAGACGGAGCCTCAAGCTATCCCCCTGGGTAGAGTACCATGGCATCACAGCTCATAGCAACCTCCAAACTCCTGAGCTCAAGCCAGTCTCCTGCCTCCGCCTCCCAAGTAGCTGGGACCACAGGCACCCACCACAACGCCCGGCCATTTTTTGGTTGCAGCCATCATTGTTGTTTGGCGGGCACGGGCTGGGGATTCGAACCCGCCACCTTAGGTGTACGTGGCTGGTGCCTTAGCCGATTGAGCCACAGGCGCCGAGCCTCAGTCTTCTTTTCTTTCTTTTTTTTTTGAGACAGAGTCTCATGCTGTCACCCTGGGTAGAGTTCTGTGGCATCACAGCTCACAGCAACCTCCAACTCCTGAGCTCAAGTGAGTCTCCTGCCTCTGCCTCCCAAGTAGCTGGGACCATAGGCGCCCGCCACAACACCCTGGCTATTTTTTGGTTGTAGCCAGCATTGTTGTTTTGGTGGGCCTAGGCTGGATTCGAACCCACCAGCTTAGGTGTATGTGGCTGGTGCCTTAGCCGGTTGAACCACAGGTGCCAAGCCTAGAAAATCATTTCTACTAAGCTTACTAACTCTATATCATCACAGGCACCAAACCAGTTTTTCTATTTTTGGTAGAGATGAGGTCTCAGTTTTACTCAGGCTGGTCTTGAACTGTTGAGCTCAAGCAATCCACCCGCCTCAGCCTCCCAAAGGACTAGGATTACAGACACGAGTCACCACGCCCAGCCTGCAGTCTTCCTTTTTTTTTTTTTTAAACAGACGCGCCCCCTGGCCCCCCCCCCCCCCCCCCCCCCGTGGGTAGAGTGCCATAAGCGATTCTCTTGCCTCAACCTCCCAAGTAGCTGGAACTACAGGCACCCGCCACAGTGCCTGGCTAAGTTTTCTGTTTTCAGTAGAGGTGAGGTCACACTCTTGCTCAGGCTGGTTTCAAACTCCTGAGGTCAGGTGCTTCACCTGGCTCAGCCTCCCAGAGTGCTAGAATTACAGCTGTGAGCCACAGAGCCTCGCTGGCATTTATCAGTCTTTATATATTGGCCTCTTCACAGCAGCCAATGCTCTGTCTATGCCCTCCATTGAAATGTTCTCTTCTAAAAAAAAAAAGAAAAGAAAAGAAAAAAAGAAAAGAAATCTTTGGGCTCGGCGCCTTTGGCTCAAGTGGCTAAGTCGCCAGCCACATATGTGGCTGGTTCAAATCTAGCCGGGGCCCACCAAACAATGACGGCTGCAACCAAAAAATAGCTGGGAATTGTGGCAGGTGCCTGTGGTCCCAGCTACTTGGGAGGCTGAGGCAGGAGACTCGCTTGAGCCCAGGATTTGGAGGTTGCTGTGAGCTGTGATGCCATGGCACTCTACCCAGGGGGACAGCTTGAGGCTCTGTGTCAAAAAAAAAAAAAAAAAGAAATGTTCTCTTCTAGCTTCCTTGACAAGACTCTCTCTAGGTTTCCCTCACCTCTCTGGCCACTCCCTTCAGAATCCCTGGTGTCTGCTCTGCCCGCTGACGCTTCTGTCCAGCTGATCATTTGACATGTGCCCTCAGATGTGGAGCAGGCATTTCAGAGTCTCCTTAGATTCTGATTAGAGTCCTTGGCCTCCTCCTAGACCTCACTCACCACCCTGCTTCCTCATATCAGTAAGTGGCACTGCCATGTCCACAGACACGCGTTCCACACACTCAGTACCTCACGGAGCATGATTAGACAAACTGAGGAACCGACAGATGTTCTGTGCCCTTCTTCTCAGGGGAAAGGGAGATGGGGGAGTGTGGATGATTTGGGGGTGGCTCGTAAATGACTCTTAGGGGAATTCAATTGGCAGGAAGAACATACAATGCCCTAGAACAAAAATCTGTTGAGACCACGGAGCAGACAAGGACTGTGACAAAAGTGTGCCCATGTACGTGGACAGGCTTCAGTCTTTCTTCTTGTGATATGAATTCAGTTAAAGAAAACTCAGGGAAGAGACCAGGGGTGATTTGGGATTTTTGTTTTGTTTTGTTTGGGCAGGACTAATTTTCATCATGTGCCCTGCCAGAGACAAGAGGTGGAGGAGGGTCAGAGTGAACTGGAGGCTTCTGTGGTTAATCATGTCAAAGCACCACATTTTGGGGTCCAAAGTCTAACTCTTAAAGGTGCCCTCCCTGGAAGCCTTTTATCAAAATAAGCCAGCCATTAGATTGGTAACCAGCAAATGGGGCAACTGCCCTCAAGTGACTCTCTATTCTTTTTTTCTCTCTTTTTTTTAGCAGTTTTTGGCCAGGGTGGAGTTTGAACCTGCCGCCTCTGGCATATAGGGCCAGCGCTCTAACCCTTTGAGCCACAGGCACCACCCCAACTTTCTATTCTCTTTAATAAAAGATTAACCATATGTTGTTGTGGGGCCAGGGAGAGCTAAACCCCAGTCTTCAGCAATTGGTGAATTAGGGGAGCTCTTGGTGAATTAGTACCTAGCCCAGCAGTGCTGCGGATAGTGGAAGTTGAGGGAGAGAGTGGGGGCAGGGGGCAAGCAAAGAAGAGGGGACACATTTCCAGGGGCTTTATGAGCTGGCTATGGATAAATTAATTCAATGGATCAAATAGGTTTTTATTTCCTCTTCCTACAAAATGAGAACTTTTAGAAATAACAGAGCTGGTGGCACCTGTGGCTCAGTATGTAGGGTGCTAGCCCCATATACCAAGAGTGGTGGGTTCAAACCCAGCCCTGGCCAAACTGCAACCAAAAAATAGTGGGGTGTTGTGGCGGGCCCTTGTAGTCCCAGCTACTTGGGAGGCTGAGGCAAGAGAATTGCCTAATGCCAGGAGTTCGAGGTTGCTGTGAGCTGTGTGACGCCAAGGCACTCTGCCAGCGGTGATAAAGTAAGACTCTGTCTCTACAAAAAAAAAAAAAGAAAGAAAGAAAGGGTCGGGATTACAGGTGTGAGCTACCACACCAGCCAAAAAATAAAGAAAGAAAGAACAGAACTAACAGACCCTCTGTGTGTTCAAAGTCTCACTGTGTTTTCCATGTTCTACACCCTCATGTGTGCTTAGTGCATGTGGGGTGCTGTGCTGGGTGCTCAGAAACTAAATTCTGTTTATTTCCCATTGAATGACCTACCCTTAAGCTAGGTCCACCTCTGACTTTGTCAATGAGAAAATAAAAACTAAAGGGCCTAAGGCCATGGGGCTGGGTGGTTGGACTGGGAAGGAAGTTGTTGGATCCCAAAGTCAACATTCTTTTTTTTGAGACAGATCCTCAAGCTATCCCCCTGGGTAGAGTGCTGTGACATCACAGCTTACAGCAAACTCCAACTCCTGGGCTCAAGCGAGTCCCCTGCCTCAGCCTCCCAAGTAGCTGGGACCGCAGCGCCCAGCTATTTTTTGGTTGCAGCCGTCATTGTTGTTTTGGCGGGCCCAGGCTGTATGTGAACCCTCCACCTTAGGTGTATGTGACCAGTGCCTTAGGCACTTGAGCCACAGGCGCCGAGCCCCAAAGTCAACATTCTTAACCTATTCTACACTCCCTTCATGTTCTTAAGGCGTCCTTTACTTCCTCTGCTTCACCATCCTGTTCCCTTCCCCCTCAGCATCTCCACTCCTCCACCTTACCTTTCTGGGGCGGACCCAACTCTGCAGAACCACCTGACACCCCTCAGCCCCAGGTCTTACTGGTGCACGGGCGCCACCTCGTGGCAAAATTGGACAACCATGGGACTCGACGTTACACCTATTTGGAGTGCGTCAGTGCTTTATTTTGGGTACAGAGCTCTCCAGCAGTTCCCCACCCCCTTTTCTTCAAATAAGGCAACATTAATCACTTCTGCTCAAAATAACTCATGTTCCTATTATAACTAACTCACCTGGCAGGAACAGAAAGTGCATGTGCCAAAACAAATAGAAAAGCAGAGGATTGGAGGAGCAAGGATGGGTTGGTTCCCAGGGGCATTTTATCACTAATGTGAGACTCAGCAGAGTAATCGTGCACGACTCATTGTGACAGCAGCACTTTTCAGAAATATATAGTATTGTGAATGTGGACTTCCCTAGATTTATAGTCCCCATTTCAATAAATGTCAGTGTGAGACAGTGATGACCAATTCTGGTTTCTAAGTCATACATCTGATAGGATTCTATAATTCCTTTGTAGAAGTGACAGCTGGCTTCTCCACCTGGAATGACTTCAGGACACTATTAAGGTGCTTTGTTCTCCCCTTAAGTAAACAAATTGTGAAATATACTCAGAACTAATAGGACACGTTTGATATAGTTAGAAAGTACATTGGTGAGCTGTAAGACATGTTAAGATAAATAGAATAAATACAATGGGATGGTCAAAATGTTTCTCATAGAAAGATCAAGCCATCATCATGCTCCCTGTAAGCTGTCAGCTCTGCAATGTCATGTCTGAGTCATGCCACCCAATGTGGTCCCATTCTGGTCCCACACACTCTCTGTCCAATAAAAGGGAGGTAAGTGCAGAGCTGCTGAGCAGGCCAAGTAGCCGTGTCCAACTGTGGCAGGTGTGCACGCCCTGTGTTCTGACGGAGTAGGTGGTGAGCTGGCTACAGGTGGCTGCATCTCTTACCCCACTCCCTTGAAGTTCAACACCAGGGCTCATGTCTGTGCTGCCAGGAGGCTGATGCAGCAGAGAGCCAGCCAGTCCCTCTGACTTTGTCAGTAATAAAGTGAGAAAGTGTGGGGGGAAGAAAAGAAAGAATGATAAAAGTGTGACCCAGATTCGGGCAGTGTGCTCCCATGAGCCCAGTTGCACCCTGTCCTAATCCTGCTACCCTTTAGGACTGTGAGTCTTTCTGTTCCAGGACCCAGGAACAGCTCACCTCAGTGGTGACTTGGAACTCCCACTGCATCTAGGTAAAGTTCTACACAGTAAGAACAGGCAAGTATTGAGCTGTTGGGGCACCAGAAATTCTATGTAGGAGGGGCTTAGGGACAAGAATTTTCTTGGAGAAAGAGGCTCTGGAGTTGTCCTGAAGCTGCTTTGCTTCATGTATTAGTTCAAGCCGCCCTTACAAAAGGCCTCCAAAAGCCACAGACTGGGTGGCTTACACAAAAGGAGTTCATTTTTGCACAGTTCTGGGGACTAAAAGTCCAAGATCAAGATGCCAGCAGGGTGCTGTCTGGCGAGGGCTCTCTCCATTGATTGCCAACACTTCCTACTGTGTCCTCACATGGCCTCCCCTGGGGGAGTGTGGGTAGAGAGGGGAGGAAGGAAATGTCTGGTGTGTCTTCTTATCAGGGCACTCATCAGCATCCTGAGGGCTCCACCCTCACAACCTCCTCTACACTTAATCACCCCTCAGAGGCTGCACCTCCCCCCACCCTCACCTTGGGAGTTAAGGCCTCAACAAAAGACCTTTGGGGGCAGAGATTCAGCCCACAGCACTTAGCAAACATACTATTTATTAAGATCACCAGCGGTAGGAGGGGCAGCTCTAAACCACTGTCCACTGAGCTTAAACACATGGATCCCAGGGAAGCTTGGGGTTAGGAGGAAAGGAGAGAAGGGAGGGAGGGGAATGCTGGTAATGAGGGACCCATTACTAGGACCAATCAAAGCATGAAGAACACAGGGCCACCATCAGGTCATAGCCTCGATTCATGTGGGTTCCACTAAGCATCAGGACAGTTTTATAAAAGGAAAATGTCTTGGGCCTCCCAGCTGGCAGTTTAAAAATGTATATTTTCTGCCAAAGCTAGTAAAAAAAATGTGTTTCTCATCCCAAAGAGACATGGACATCTCTTCCTGCAACAGGACTATGTGTCACATTCCTATATTCGTGAGAGGGTGTGTACAAAGTGCTCACCCTAGACTCTGAGACTTGCACTGGTAGGGCTTGCTCTAACTGCAGAGGTGAAACACACTTTTCTGCAAATTCAAGTTGTTCCACGTGGGTTAAAAATCTAGCTCGCCTAGGCTCAGCGGTCAAGCTGGGAGGTGTCCAGAGCATCAGAAATCTGTTCTCACAGGGAGCAGTAGAACTCCTTCCAGGCAAAGGTGCGCACACAGACCAGGGCATGCAGCTGGGGGCTTGTAGTAGGTGGCCGGGACATTTACCAGATAGGAGGCTGATGCTCTGGGCTCAGTGGATTCCAGGAGGCATCTCTTGATCTACCAGCTAGACAGGGAGAGAT